>SJYC01113603.1:0-12992 GCA_006408675.1 Madoqua kirkii
TTAAATAAGCAAGGTGACAATATACAGCCTTGACATACTCCTTTTCCTATTTGGAACCAGTCTGTTGTTCCATGTCCAGTTCTAACTGTTGCTTCCTGACCTGCATACAAGTTTCTCAAGAGGCAGGTCAGGTGGTCTGGTATTTCCATCTCTCTCAGAATTTTCCACAGTTTATTGTGATCCACACAGTCAAAGGCTTTGGCGTAGTCAATAAAGCAGAAGTAGATATTTTTCTGGAACTCTCTTGCTTTTTCCATAATCCAGAGGATGTTGGCCATTTGATCTCTGGTTCCTCTGCCTTTTCTAAAACCAGCTTGAACATCAGGAAGTTCACAGTTCATGTACTGCTGAAGGCTGGCTTGGAGAATTTTGAGCATTGCTTTACTAGCATGTGAGATGAGTGCAATTGTGCAGTAGTTTGAGCATTCTTTGGCATTGCCTTTCTTTAGGATTGGAATGAAAACTGACCTTTTCCAGTCCTGTGGCCACTACTGAGTTTTCCAAATTTGCTGGCATCTTGAGTGCAGCACTTTCACAGCATCATCTTTCAGGATTTGAAACAGCTCAACTGGAATTCCATCAGCTCCACTAGCTTTGTTCGTAGCTATGCTTTCCAAGGCCCACTGGACTTCACATTCAAGATGTCTGGGTCTAGATTAGTGATCACACCATTGTGATTATCTTGATCCTGAAGATCTGTTTTGTACAGTTCTTCCGTGTATTCTTGCCACCTCTTCTTAATATCTTCTGCTTCTGTTAGGTCCATACCATTTCTGTCCTTTATCGAGCCCATCTTTGCATGAAATATTCCCTTGGTATCTCTAATTTTCTTGAAGAGATTTCTAGTCTTTCCCATTCTGTTCTTTTCCTCTCTTTCTTTGCATTGATCGCTGAAGAAGGCTTTCTTATCTCTTCTTGCTATTTTTTGGAACTCTGCATTCAGATACTTGTATCTTTCCTTTTCTCCTTTGCTTTTCACTTCTCTTCTTTTCAGAGCTATTTGTAAGTCCTCCCCAGGCAGCCATTTTGCTTTTTTGCATTTCTTTTCCATGGGGATGGTCTTGATCCCTGTCTCCTGTGCAATTTTACGAACCTCATTCCATAGTTCCTCAGGTAATCTATCAGATCTAGTCCCTTAAATCTATTTCTCACTTCCACTGTATAATCATAAGGGATTTGATTTAGGTCATACCTGAATGGCCTAGAAGTTTTCCCTACTTTCTTCAGTTTGAGTCTGAATTTGGTAATAAGGAGTTCATGATCTGAGCCACAGTCAGCTCCTGGTCTTGTTTTTGTTGACTGTATAGAACTTTTCCATCTTTACCAGAGGACCCTTAAATAGCTCTTCCTTGTCCTGACTTCCTAGAGTATATTCTCTATCAGATGTGGATAAAATATACTGTGCTGACTCCTTTATATCCAGGGCCTTGAAGAAACAGATTTGAGTTCTGTTCATATTTTGCTTATATTTATTAAGCATCATAAAATTTTGTTTACTATAGGAATATCAAGAAGGTAGAAAAAAGTGATGATTTTCTTGCTAGTCTTCTTTGGCCTAGTTTTTCATTTTTTGTCTAAAAGGGGCTATTCCTCTTTGTACCCCTTCCTTAGCAAAGACCATTGTTTCTCTCTCCACTATGGATAAGGCACTAAGCTTGGTGGTGAGGATGCTGTAGCCAAGAATTATGACATGTATCCTGTCTCCAGGAAGCTTGTAGTCTAGTAGGGGAATCAGCATAAATGTACAGCTGGTTGAAGTACATAAATCAGAGCATAGTGATGCCTTAGGAGGCAAGTGAAGTGGAGGCACGTGCCTTAGGAGGCACAATACAAGTGAAGTGTCGTGGAAGAGAGAGGTTGAGAGGGGGCTTTGAGAGATTTCACCTCTACCTCTGCCTCCTCTGGGCCAGGAGTCAGGGTTCTTCAGTACAAATTAAGAGGCTTTGACACATCTGTGTTTTGTGTTCTTAAGCAAGTTTGTTAACCTCTTTGGGCCTCATTTTTTTCATCTGTGAAACTGAGATAGTGAATACACTACACAGTTAATACTAGCATTGATTTAAGTTATGTTGTACACATTTCCAGCTTAGAGCTTGGTCTGTCAGGAGAGCTCTAGTAAAGAAATATTTGTTCACATGAAGTGTTTTGTAAACTATAAAATATGCAAATACACATGTTCTGGCTTATTATTAATTATAGCAATTCTTTCCATAGAGCCTAGGTCACAGGGAAATTCACAGATTTTCTAATAATCTTCCTTATTTTGTTGAAAAGGAAAGGACTTTTTAGATATTGGCACCTCTATCATGGAATAGCAGGATTTGAAACATCAGATTATACCAGTGCTATGTTTATATTTGTCTCACTGTTCTGCCAAAGCTGCCTGATACCAGTTTGGGGGCATCAAATTCCATACATTGTATCAGTGGGACTTAAAATATGGAAAAAACAAACCATACTTTGACCATTATGTATAAATGAAAACTCTGCTTCCTTTTCTCACTTTCCACACTCTAGGCAGGATGTAGCCAATCAGATGTGCACCAAGACTAAGGAGGAGTGTGAGAAACACTATATGAAACATTTCATCAATAACCCTCTATTTGCATCTACTCTGCTGAACCTGAAGCAAGCAGAGGAGGCAAAAACTGCTGATACAGCCATTCCATTTCACTGTAAGTACCTCCCTGTATCAGTAAGAGAGTCTAGCATTGAAATCATTATAATTAACCATCCCAGTATTAAGTCCAAGAAGCAATTTGTTATTTTTGTTCATTTGGTTGTGGCAATTATAGCAAACTTTTTTTTTTTTAATGTCATGTGACTTAGGGACTCATGGGTCTAACAAAACATAACCAAACCCATGATGAGTTATAAATGGACATCTTTTCTAAATGACTCCCAGGGCACAAATAATGAGATATGATTATTTTTCTCTCCCCTGACTCTTTCCTCATACTTTCTGGAGACAGTTTCATAGCTGACTAACTCAAAGCCTAGGGCTATCTCCTGTTTGGATAGCCCTTTGGATGTTAGCACTTTGTTCTCAAATGGTTTAGACCATTTCTTCCTCGTGGCAATGCAGCGAGACAGAAAGAGCAAATGCTTTGGTTTTCCACACAAGGAACCTGAAATTCAGAAAGGTTAAATAATTTGTGCAAGATCACAGGACTAGTGACTCAATTCCAGCTCACTCCAAATCCAGTGGGGTTTTTTCCTATCAGTTGGATGGGATTTGTAAATTGATAACTGGGAAGGGAGCTGAAGCAGACAGGGTAAATACTTAAGTTCTATAATGCTAAAGAAAGATCTTTGATTTTCTTTTATATTAGGGAAGTAAAAAGCAGAGGGAATTTTCCATAATTACTTAGAGGATTCCCTAAATCTTAGTTTCTTTTTTTTTTTTTTCTTTTTCTTTTCCCTGCCCTTTGTAGCATGTGGGGTCTTAGTTCCCCAACCAGGAGTCGAACCCACGTCCCTTGCAGTAGAAGTGCAGTCTTAACCACTAGACCACCAGGGAAGTCCCCTTAATTTCTTTTTTAAGAAATCAGTTTGTTTCCGTAATCTTTTGAATTTTATTTATTCTCTCAGACACTATCTTTCTCCAAATAAAAATATTTCAGAATCTAAATGAGAACTTTTTTGTGTTACTTTTTTTATGCCAGTATTTTATTAAGATATTAAGAAAAACTCGAAATTCTTTCAGCTGCAGATGACCCTCCCCGACCTACCTTTGACTCCTTGCTTTCTCGGGACATGGCAGGATACATGCCAGCTCGAGCAGATTTCATTGAGGTAGGAGAAACTTGTTTTTGTTTCGGATGAGGCCATATCTCTTACCTGTAGGTTCCATACCACTAAAAAGCTTTTCAAAACACTGTAATTTATAGGGCCTTAGGCAGTCTCATTTTCTCCATCTGAGTGCCTTTTCTCATTTGTAAACTTTTTTTTTTTTTTTTTAAGAAAGTTAGAAGTTCTTCGGACCAAGAACTTATTTCTTTACCACTAGTGCCACTTGGGAAGGCCCCTTAAGAACTTATTTCTTAAGTCGCATTTCCTTAATAAGTATAGGGTTTCTATAGTCTGATTCTCATTCCATACCTAGAGGGTTCCAAGGTTGTATTATGTCAGGGAGTTGGGAAACTTTTTCGATTAAGGTCCAGATAGTAAATATTTTAGATTTTGTAGACCATAAAGTTTCTGTTGGAACTAAACTTTGCCGTAATTGTGCAGAAAGCAGCATAGATAATAGTAAACAAATGAGCATGCTGGTGCACAGTAAAACTTTATTTACAAAAATAAGGCAGTGGGCTATATTTGGTCTTACAGGCTATAGTTTGCTGTCTTCTGTATTATATCACAAGTGTATAAAGAATGATAAATGTGTGGAAAAGCTACATGTTCTTGCAGCCATAAAGCCATGTGAATGTAGTCACATGTCTCTTGATTTACCACCTCATCCACAATTATGCACTCCTGGAGGTAATTAAAGTTTAGCAAACTATAAACAATTTTGCTGGCCACACCCAGGTCAGCATTTTGTTCTCGGCAGCTGCTGTTGTAGAGCTCCCTCCTAGACACTACCCCTGCATATTGTACTCATTGAACAGAATATGAACAAATCTACCCACTGAGCTGTATCACCAATATTCTGGAATAAATAGAGCCCTCAGAAGGTGGTAGAAAGGTAGATGAATTGATGCACACAATTTTCTTACCTAAATACTTGAAGGACTAGTCAGAGTGAGATTTTCTTGATTTACATTTTATGAACAGACTACTGTTAGAACCAAATATTTATTCCTGGACACATAGCTTTCTCATTTTTTTGCTGTCAGTATTGCCTGAAAGCCTCTCAGATTTTTCCCATGATTTATTACTTATGGCAGTTATCCTGGCCTTGTACCCCATTCAGTACTTTTTAACAAGTGTTTGTATATTTGCTGTTTTGTTTTAAAGCATGGCTCCTATAAAGGCATTACTCAAAGCTAATGGATCTGAGGTGGGCATTTTTTTCCCCAAACAGGAGTTTGACAATTATGCGGAGTGGGACTTGAGAGATATTGATTTTGTCGAAGATGACTCTGACATTTTACACGGTAACATTTTATTTCAATAAATGTTTCTATTGATTGCAACCTGTAATGAGACTGTGTTGGCTGCTAGGAATGTAAGAATGAGTAAGATAGTCTCCTGCCCCTTACGGGACTGAAAGTGTAGTGGGTAAGATGCTGAACATACCCTGTTGCTGGGATTTGACCATAATGAGAAGATTATTTGTGACAGTGGTGAGAATGTTGATTATATAATGATAGTTGGGAATATCCCATCCCTTGGACTATGTGAGCTTTCTTTTGAGACAAGCCTATGCTGAAGTAATTGGTTAAATGGTCCTCACTGTCTCCTTAAAAGAAAAGGAATCAGGTGAAAACCTGGGACTTCAGCAGCAACTACTGATACTAAATGTTCATTGTAATTTGTTACCCCAGATTCCCATAGTAGGGGAAAAGAATGGAAGTTCAAGAGTTTTTAGACCAAGACTGCAAATTTCTTCTTTCTCAGAACTGTTGGATTTTTAGCACTTCTGAATTCTTAAGGTTAGCCTGCTGTTAGTCTTTTGTTATAAGTAAATGGTTAATGTCAGTAAGGCTCTTAAAAGTGGATGGTTAGACTTTTACTGGAATATCTTTTTTTCCCTTTCTTTCCATTTTCAGTGAACTATGTATTTAAAATAATCCCAAATCTTCTGTTTCATTTCAGTCCAGAATTAAGGGTGATGTATGTAGTAGGTGAATCTCTTGGATTCTATATTTCCTAAACAACATCTTTGTTATTTCTCTTAACTGTATATGCCAGGTAGGAAGGGCAAGTTAGACTCCTTGTTGATTTGTAAATCGAGTTTTCAGGTTGTTCATTAACTGGTCCTCTGTCCTTTGAAGGGGAAATTTTACTCTTCTCTTCATAGAAGAGCTGTTTAGGTATTTGTTACACCAGATCTGGGACCAAGAGAAAGTCCTCATAAAAATTTTACCTGTAGAATTTTTTTCTCTACATACTTCTTGAATAGTTTTCTTTGCAAAATTTCATTTCTTTCCTTTTCTCCCACACAACTTTAAGGAAAAGTCAAAGTGACGCAGATTGAACTAAAAGAGGAAAGCTTGAAGGCAAACTACTTTAGTGTTCACTGGAGCCGTTGTACTTGTTCAGTCTTCCATGTCAATCTCTGCTTTTCAACCCTGGTAACTCATGTTATTGTCTGTTCTCACCTCATGGTGGTGTCCCCTTGAAGGTAGTGTGCAGATGCCATTCAGTATTTCTCTTCATACATGCCAGCTTTAATTAAAATGGTATTATTTCCTGGCTTGTATCATTCTTATCCAGAATGCAAAAAAGCAGTTTTATAAGTATCAATTTTTAAGATGCTATTCAGAAGTATTGAACTTCTGAAAGTCAAAATTTATAATGTCAATAATGTCTCAACTATGTAAAGGACTTGTTGAATCAGATCTCTAGGCTTAGTCCAAGGTCTTCATTGTTAAAGCTCAACATTATTAAGAAAACTATAGTGATGGTTGGTATTTCATTTTACTCTGCATTCTTTGTGAAAGTAGGATTTGTTTCTTCTGGTGCATTTATGGTCCTTTCTATAATTAAGTGGGGCAAAAGGAAAAAAAAATAAAAAAGAACCCATTGATTAGCAAGTTTTATTTTAGTTAGCATTTCAAACCTATAACATACTTTAGTTATTTGTGTTCTTTCTACAGATTCTGCAGCCTTTTAAGTTACTTGATTCTAATTCATTCAAACTACAACTGAAGCTTCAGTTATTGTTATACATAAGTAGTTTTAATTAAAACTGTAATAATCTTTGCCTCCGCTTTCCCTCCATGTCTAGTAGTGAACTATAAGGTGTTTAGATAGGTGCTTTTTGAAAGGTGATGACATCATTGAGAGGGTTGGCAGGCCTGGAGATCAAAGGGATGCTTTGTCGATGGCTCTGAGTTCTCATATTCCTCCTCTGACCCCACTGTCCAGTGGGGGATATTGCCCTTGAGCTGAGCAGTTTCTTCCAGACCACTCAGGTGAATGGGACTAGGAGCCTAAGGAGAGTAGGGAGAAATGAGAAGGAGCTTTCTATACACACTCAGAGCAGAGAAGGGGGCACCTGTTTTCTGCATATCAGGACAGTGATTCAACCTCGGGCTTGCATCTGAGTCACTTGGAATCCTGCTTGCAATTTCTTTGTGTCCCCGGCCAACAAAGAAGGATGACACTGACTAATCAAGATGAATGTCTCCAATGGGAGAGGGTTCATAATTCAGATTGATGTTACATTCCATTACACTATTACACTCTTAATATTACTGAGCATTTATAACATTCCTTTTATGTTTCCTCACTCAACTACTAGAAGGAAGTAAATTGTCTGGCTGGGTTTTGTGTCCTGTTCCCAGGCATCTAGAAGATGGGGTGATGCCACCAAGCTCTTTTTCTTTCCCAAGACTTTTGCTATGATTCATGGAATTCATCTAACGAGGAGGTTTAAATGGTCCATTATAGAGGCCTAGGACACAATGGAGGAATAGATGATTACATTCCAGCCATACCAAACATCTTTCAGAATGGGCCCCCAAAAGATACTGCATGTGAAGTAATGTCTGAGGAAGACAATAAGGAAGTTCTGGGATCACTAAATGAAACTTCCGTATACTTTATTGAAATTATTGGTCTAGAGAGGGAGATGCAGAAGACCCATAACTCAGTGCCCCCTCTGTCGCAGTATGTTGTGAGAAGTCAGTGCTGACATAGAGTGCATTTCCCTTTTCCTCAGGGAATGTTGCTCCCCATCTGCTTTTATTGGGAAAATCTCTTCTAAATTTGTGGACTATTTTTTCTCAGAGTTTTCCAGGTGGTAAGCCTTAGCACAGCATCTTCTAATCATTGCCAGCCAATAACGTGGGCTAGCAGGAGTTGTCATGAGCTCCTTTCTCTTTGTTGAGTCTGTGTTCTCAGCACTTCTCAGGGTTGCACAACAGAGAAATTTACTTTGCCTCTATTTGGAAAGCTAATTTCAGCCAACTTTCTTCATCAGATATGGGTATGTTCCCCTTCATGCCCCCGATTTTCTTTCTTTGGTCTGTATTGTCAGCCTTTGGTCCTCCCAGGTGGCTCAGTGGAAAAGAATCCACCTGCCAATGCAGGAGATGCAGGTTCAGTCCTTGGGTCGGGAAGATCACCTGGAGCAGTAAATGGCAACCTACTCCAGTATTCTTGCCTGGGAAATCCTTGGTGGGCTCTCTGTCCATGGGGTCGCACAAGAGTTGGACATGACAGAGCAACTAAACAGCAGTTTTCAGTCTTAATGGTATTTATGTCTAAAAAGTCCTAAGCACAAAGCAGCCAAATCACCATCAAGGGAAAGAAAACTGCCCATAGGGAGATGAGTAGGCACAGTGAACAGGCTGGACCTCTGATCTTCTAACTGTTAAAGGCTCTAAATAATAATAATTAATACATACAGCACTCACTGTTTGCTAAGTACTGTTTAAGTTCTTGATCGTGTGAACTCACTTCATCCTCACAAAACTCTTTGGGTTGGGCGTTACTATGCCCGTTTTATAGATGGGGAAATTGAGGAGTGGAAATATCAAGGTCAAGTTATAACCTGCAAGTGGCAGAGCCTTCTCAAGCTTTTAGTGCTACTGTGCTTAATATATCTGTGCTCTTAATACTACTAGACTTACTGTATCTACCATCTTGAACCTTTTTTTAGATTTCACATTTTTTATCATCTATGACCTAATCACATTCCTGAGAAGTGGCAATAGTCATCTTCCCATTCTACCTTCAGGAAAATGTACAAAGGAGTGAAACGACTTGCCTAAGGCTTCCTGGTTGCTGACTTTGACCATGAGGTCACATAGTCATCCTTTTTTCATAGCCCTGATTGTGTCCATCTTGGCCAAAAGCTTCAGGGGCAGGGGAATGACTTTTAAGAAGCTTCATTCTGGGGAATACCTGATTCACAGGTTTGTGCTCATGTACTTGCAGTAGGGGTTTTGATTGGTTTCCCCACAGTTAAGGCCTCTGAGTTGCTTTTCCTGCCAAGAAAGCAGTAAGTGCCTTCTGTCAGGAAAACAGAAACATGTTGCCAGCTATTTTGAACAATGTTAGAAATACACTGCTGTGGGAAGGAGCTGCCTCTGACTGCTGCCCACTTGCAATATTTTAAGGCAGCCATTTGGAGACTTTGTTATCAGTCCCCAGTGTAATCACAGGGAGACTAGTCATCTCCCCAGACTGGGATTTCAGAGGCCTGGCAGTAGTGGAGAGGTTATGGGTGGTTTGGGTTGGTTGGTTTTTAAGGAGCTCTGGGTCTTTGTGTGCCTGCTCTACTCAACTCTCCAGTCACTTTAAGAAGAGTGTGAAGCTGTGATTGTCCTTCATTCAGTGTCTCCTTCTCACTTCTGTTCTGCATGCTGTGCTGTGTCCTCCCTGGGTTTTTCAGGCAGTTAAGACCTTATAATCAGTTGTTGCGGTCTGAGTGTGCTTCATCAAGACAAGAGAGAGCTTCAGCTGTAAGTTTTTTCCCTGGGAGAATTCCAGTTCTCCTCGCATTTGTTGCTCTGTGTTCCCCTTCTCCCCTTTGTTCTCCAGAGCTGGTTGTACAAGCTTCCACTACTGAATTGATCAAGCACCAGAACCGTTTATCAGCAGGATTTATTTATAGAGGTTTTTGTAACACAGTCTCTTCAGTTTTTTTTCTCTGTTTTAATTCTTTCCCACACAAATCTTAGGAAACAACATGATATGTTAGTATATTAGAAAAATTACAGAACTGTTTTGTCAAAATTAGCACTAACCTCCCCACTGGATTTTCTGGTAGTTCTTTCCTACTGAACTCGTCTTGTTATTCAGTGGATAAATGAGATAAGGCACCTAAAGAGCCTGGATCGTGATAAATACTCAGTGTATGTTAGCTCTTTACCTATTTGCTTCTTATTTGCCCTATTTGCTTCTCTTTCTGCCTTGAACTGTTGACTTCTTAATTCTCTTTCTCCTAAGAAGGAAGGTAAAGTCCACGCTAAAACTTGTATTTGGTTGTAGTGCATGTCAAAACCAGATTGTCTCCTTCCCATTCGTCCTGCCACTTCCACCATAGACTTACAGAAAGCCTGTCTCCTCCAGCACAATGTTCTAGGATCTGCCATTCCACAGCAGGTGTATTAGGAAACACTGGCAGAGTCTGGGCATTCTGTGATATCTTTGCTTCTATAAGGAACATGTATAAATCAAGGAAGAGTTCATATAGAGAAAGAGTTCTGCAACCTGAAAAAAAGGTTTGAAATCCATTGCCTTAAATCTTGGACCTGATATTACTGAATTATTTTTATTTTGTGGGTTGTGATGAGGAAAAATGAAGCAATGTTTAAATTTTTGAACTTGTTAGAAACGAGTGACATCAAATCTGTGATACCTAATACTTTTTTTAAAAAACAACTGAAGTTTAAAAAATACTGCATTCAGTTATCTCTTCAGATCATCCAGCTAGAATTTATTTTTATCTCAGACCCAAGGGAGGATGGCCTGGATAAAGTATTCTGGTCATTTCCCAGCGACTGAAGTTGTATACAGCTATAATGCATCTGCTTATAGCCCAGTATGTTAGATTTCAGTATTTCTCTCTCCTAATCTGAAACTCTGATATGTGTAATTTCTATCTAGGCCATGTTTTACTACAGTTCAGACTCCTTATTGAACTGTCATATGAAATTGAGTATACATAGCAAGGCATTGTCAAAGTAGATGTTTAGTAGAAAGCAGAATTTGTTATCCATAGGGTAATTCTTTCTAAACATATACTTAGGAAAAAGAATTTCACTGTAATTTACTGATTCAGAAATTCAGTATCCTAGGATATTTTTTTGTTTCCAAAAGACAGATTTCTTAGACCAGTGAATGTGGAGTAGTTAGCAATACGAGGTTAAAAGTTTAGAACAGCTTGGGCAAAAGATTTCTTCTTGCCGTGGCTATATTTATATGTAAGTGTTTGTTTGTTTATAGCTCTGAAGATGGCTGTAGTGGATATCTATCATTCCAGGTTAAAGGAGCGACAAAGACGAAAAAAGTAAGTTTGGGAAACCATCCTGCCTTCTTTTGCCTTTGGATTTTTGACCACATATAGTCCATAAGAACAAGTTCCACTTGTGGCTTATCTTATGACCTTGAGGAATACCCTTAACTTCCTTGACTCTCAATTTTTCCATCTGTTAAAAGTTAATATTAATTCTCCTTTTTTTTGTTTTTTTTTACCTCCTCCTTCCTTACCCCTTCCTTAATGTTATGACCAATGAATAATATGGGTATGTTCTTTTAAGGGAAAAAGCAACAATAAAAATTCAAGGTATTATTAAGTTGTTATGCTTTTTCTAATGTTCCATTCTTGACTGCTGAGTTTTTATGAGAAATCTTATCTAAAAGGATTTCAAAGGAATCATGAGCAAGTTTTAGGTACTCTTGATTTTTCCTTCTCTTTGCAACAGAACAAAAACCATACATTCAGACTGAGAAATTAGGGATCCCAGATTTCTGCTGGATTACAGAGACTTTTAACAGTTCAGGGAGGGTACTCACAGGTGTGTGTGTATATATGCGTAGGCACGTTACTAACTAGAGACACGGTGGCATTACAATGAGAAAAAGAAATAGGACTTAGGAGACGCTCTGGAGAAACCGAGACATGATCAGAATTAAAACTTATTCTCTGTGTATCTGGAGTTAGCTTCCAGTGAGCGCTGAAGATTATTCAGCTATTCTTGAGAGAAGTTTCATTGCTAGGCAATAGAAATCAAAGGTTCCAGACATGGAACTCTGCATGGTTTACCTAAATTCTGTTCTGCTTAATGCAGTTAGAACTAAGCAGTATTGCAGAACTCAGTTGTTGACGACTCTATTAGATCTTGTGTTTTATGATGCCCTTCCATTAAACATGCAAAAGATTTATTTCAAATAGCTTCAAGGCAATCTGTGAATGTACACTGAGTGTACACTGGCACCCTTCATGGTTAACAGATTTCCCTTAAATGGTTATTCTCATTTATCATTTCCCTAAAGCTGAATAATTTTTATGCTATGGACACAGATTCCCTTCTGTTTCCTCTAAGTTATGTTTGTGGGTGCTCATTGATTCATCCAACAAATAGTTATTGAGATTCTTCATTGCCCAAGGGGAGGGAAAATACATGATACTTGAGAGCCTAAGATTGTGCTAGTGACTCACTGAGCTGCAGAACTTTGAGGGAAGTGGCTTCTCTGGACCTCGATATTCCCCCTCATAGTGTTTATAGTGTCTAATGAAAGCTGCTTGTGGAAGACATTGTTAAATGTGAAATTAGTTATCATAGATAATTATGTTTTTATTCTAGAATTATAAGAGACCATGGATTAATCAACCTTAGGAAGTTTCAATGTAAGTATCAGCATTTTTCTTTAATTTAAAATTTTTCCCATCATTATTGAATAGTTTTAAATCATTTATGGCAGTAGTTCTTAATCCAAGTTGCATATTAGCATCACTAGGCCTCGATAAAGAACAGAAATGGTGTGGACCTAACAGAAGCAGAAGATATTAAGAAAAGGTGGCAAGAATACACAGAACTGTACAAAAAAGATCTTCAGGATCAAGATAATCACAATGGTGTGATCACTCACGTAGACCCAGACGTCCTGGAATGTGAAATCAAGTGGGCTTTAGAAAGCATCACTATGAACAAAGATAGTGGAGGTGATGGAATTCCAGTTGAGCTATTTCAAATCCTGGAAGATGATGCTGTGAAAATGCTGCACTCAGTATGCCAGCAAATTTGGAAAACTCAGCAGTGGCTACAGGACTGGAAAAGGTCAGTTTTCATTCCAATCCCAAAGAAAGGCAATGCCAAAGAATGCACAAACTACTGCACAGTTGCACTCATCTCACACGCTAGTAAAGTAAT
>SJYC01113604.1:0-14806 GCA_006408675.1 Madoqua kirkii
AAGCCATCAAGTATTTTAAGAGTTTCAGCTACTTAGTTGGAAAATCCCTGGTACTTAATGTTTAATGGCTTCAAAACAGAACTGAACTTTGAGTGGTCTTTTGATATATTTGTTTCAATTTCATAAGAAGTGTATTTTTCTGTTACTTTCATTATCAGAAAGAAGAAGCACGCTTGTAAAGAGATCTGAAAATTGTATATATGTTGGGTTTTATCATGTACAATTGAACTATTTCTTGACTTTCAAAAGTGCTTCTCCAAGAGTCAAGTACATGATGTAAGATGAATTAGGAGATTAAAATTAGTTGAGGTCTATTTACTTTCATTTTGTTAGGTCATGGCATTTGCAAATTTTCAAGGTTTCTTTAAAAATTAAATTGGGACTTTTTATTTTAGATATCAATATGTTAATTGATATGTGCACATTCATTATTTTTATCGTGTGAATAAATTACATGAAACCCATGTTTTTAGACTAAACAAATAAGGTCAACTAGCTGAGACCAGGGTGCGGCAGGGGGAGTACCTGGGATGTAAAATTTCAGGAGGCTCTCATTCTCAAGGGTATGGGAATCAGAGTATTTAAATGTATTTTCAAGTTACTGTCTGACACAAGAAATCTTTTGAAGGAATTTCTCTTATTACTCCATATGGTGTGTGTATCACCTAAGGCTTTGTGACAGATAGTTACCTGTGTTTACTCATTAAGCCAGCATATTTTGTATCTATATGTCTTACATGTGACTCACTTAAAATGCCACTGCTTTCCACATGAATAGCTGAACTTACAGAAGTACTTTAGGGGCTATTACTGGCATTTTTATATAAAATTTTTGCCTTAACTCAGTAGAGGGTTCATGAAATTAATGCATATTAAAATTTTACTATCAATATATATAATTTTCAGAGTCCTATCTTTAAATTATGGTGTAATATTGCTATATTTTTAAAGACCATCTGGTGCTTAACTGTGATTTTTGTCTCTGTATAGGAACTCTGACTTTTTTCACTTCTATGGATGACCCCTGGATGATCTCATTGAATCTAGTGGTTTTAAGTGGCATCTTGATGCCAGTATCTCTTCAGTTCTTATCCTTGGCCAGAGCCCCTTTTTGGACCCTGGAGTTACCTCTTGGATTGCCTGTCCTCAGACACTTGGATGTATAATAGGCCTCAAACTTCACATGTATGAACAAGATTCTTGATTCCTACCTCCTATCCCCAAATCTGCTTCACTCTCATGCATTCCAGTACATCCTCAGCTGAGTTCAGTCGCTCAGTTGTGACCGACTCTTTGCGACCCCATGGACTGTATGTAGTACACCAGGCTTCCCTGTCCATCACCAAATCCCGGAGCTTGCTCAAACTCATGTACATCGAGTCAGTAATGCCATCCAACCATCTCATCCTCTGTCATCCCTTTCTTCTCCTGCCTTCAATCTGTCCCAATACCTCCTACTTCCTGCTATTCTCTCCTGAAGTCACTGTCTTTTAGACATGTATTCTTTCTATCCTTGACTGTGCTTTCTCAGTACCATTTTCTCCCTAATCTTGGTTCTTTCTTGATGCTCAAGTCTTAATTATTACCATCTCAGATAAGCCTGCTTATGCCCCACTTCAAAGGAGCCTTGTGGTCACTCTCGTTTACCTTTAGTGATAATCTGTTGATTTTGGTTACTCTTCTGCTTGTTAATGTTTTTTTAATTTGACTGCTATAGCTGGACTGGAGGGTTGGCAAAACCTCTTGATTGTTATGACACTTAGTTCGGATGATTAAAAGTTAGGATCCTATAGTTTGATTCTGATAATATCCACACTTTACCTCATAACATAGAACTACAACGTTGAGTCTTCTAGGCAAGTTAACATTTGTAGTTTTGTGGACATTTACAAAGCAAATAGTATACAAGGGTTATACCCTTCAGGATTTTAAAAAGTAATAAAGAAAAAGAATGCCTTGTCTTTTGACAGATGATGAATATAATTTTTAAGAAGAACTACAGCAGTGTGACCTTTGAATATTTAAACTGGCCCCATAGAAGTACAAATAACAAAATGTAATTGTTTTTTACCCACTAGCTTGACAATATTTAGAAAGCTGATAACATCTAGTATTATCAAAGTTTGGGTAAAAGACATTCACTAACATGGTGGCTCTGTCTTTTGGGATAAAACATGGAATGATACACATGAGGTTTTAAAATGGATTATTACAGGGGCATAAAATGCATTATTTTAGGGTGGGAATGAGAAGCAGGAAAGCGATGGAACTTCATACAACTACAAATTGTTTCCTTGTTAGAGTGAGCGTGTATTAATTTAGTAATTTGGGGAAACAAAAAATCTTGATGAAATTCTTTGTGTTAAAAAAACGCATTAAAATATTGGCCAGAGAGACTGTTGACATGTATGAATATTACACTTTTCTTTTAATCACAACCGTTACTCTAGCTGTTCCTTCACTTGATAAGAATCTCCAAATGGTGTTTTAAATAAGAACCTCTTTTTATGTAGCGTGTACAGCTCTGAAGATAATGATGATATCTCAAGCAGACAGAAGGTTGAGGCTTCAAACAGAGTGGGAAACAAACAGCCAAGAGCCAATGAATTCCTTAGCAACCAGGAGGCTGTTTCCACACAGATAGCCTTAGTCACGAGCGCTGAGGGAAGAGCCTCCCTTCACTCCTGAAAATCGATGACATCAGCAGATTATTTCAAAACTCAGTGTTATGCTGATATCTACGATAGGGCAACAGCTAAAAGGGGAAATGTTTCTGAAAGTACAATCTGACCTGAATTGTGTACTTTCTGGCCCAGAGCACTGCATGGTTCTGGAAGGCAGATGATTGAGCTAAAGAAATCTTGTGCTTTTCTTGGATTTGTTTGTATTTTCATTTTTCTCATGATCATAGAATGGGCCATTATTCTATCAGTTACATTGCAATCTGTGATGGAGTGTTAGACATCTTTTATACATGTTTGGTGTGCTGCGATTCATGGAGTCACAAAGAGTCGGACACAACTGAGCGACTGAACTGAACTGAGGTGTATTTGCTCAACGGACTTGCCAATGCATAGAAAAATAATCTTTTTATAAATCTCCTAGTTTTTTTTTCCTAGCCATTTTAGTATGAATATGTCATTAATTCACTGAAGAAGGAAATGGCAACCAACTCCAGTATCTTTGCATTGACTACTAAATAAGCGTATCTGGAAGGTCAGAAATAACGATCTACTTGTGTAAACTATTCTTATGAAGTGAAGAAAGAGCCAGAGTAATGTTTAAGTGACTAACAGAAAATTATATGATGATAAATGTTTGTGGGTTTTTTCCTTCAGTCAAGGTCCAAATGCTCCAAATTACCATCTGAGGCTTTCAGCTGAAAGGCTATGTTCCCATTCTACACTTCAGCTTAGAAGAGCCAGTGTGACTGAATAAGCAAACCTCAGAAACTTATATATAGAAGTCTCTTTGATGCATCTTCCTTGTAGATAATTTCCCTCAGATTCCTGTGAAATGATCTGAATTTGATGTAGGTAAATATGAAATCTTACATTGGGGTCATAAAGTCAGCTACATGAACGTGGGATGGGGGTGACTCATCGTCACCACGGTGACAATATCAAGTGACTAAGTGGTGTGACGGGCCTCCAGTGACACTGACACCACTTAGGAATTAAGCATTAGAAAGGGGAGGGTACTGTGCAGAGTCCTTCCCGTCACTGGTCAGATCACGTTTATCTCCAGGCTTGGCTGTCAGCCTTTAGAGAGAGTTGGTAAACAGTTTGTAGAGCAGGCAGATCAGGCTGGTGATGAGTCTCGAGTAATCTGAGGAATGTTTTCGAGCATCTCTGTCTCCACTGTGTTATGTGAGGCTTCTGTGAGGCTGGGCTGCAGCTGTGGACTCATGTCCTTCGAGTCAGCCACCACATTGTTGCTTTGGTGTAATAACTTGGTCTTTTTGAAAGAGGAAAAGTCTTACTGAATTTAAAAAAATGACTTAAATGTACGTTTACTTTGGAATAGTGAAGTCAATAGGAATGAAATGGTGGTCTTTGGACAGAGTGGTCATTTGGAAGTGATAACAGACTTAGTCTGAATATCTTGGGGTTGATGTTTCACGTACCAAATAGCTTTTAGTAATCAGTTGCCAAAAGATAAAATCAGCTGTTCTTTGAAATTGCCATCACTGGCAATGAAGAAGGAATGCAGAAGGAATCTTAATATTGAAGGAGATTTTGTACTAAAAACCACGACGGCCTCCTCAGTCTCCAATTTAATCATAGAGAGAGTGTGTGTGTATAGTCTTTTTTTTTTTAATCTTTCACACCCCACTTTGGTAACCATAAATTTGGAAACCATATTTTCCATGTTTGTGAATCTGTCTCTGTTTTGTAAGTAAGTTCATCAGAACTGTTTTTTGTTGTTCAGTTGCTAAATCATATCTGACTCTTTGCGATCCCGTGAATTGCAGTGTGCCAGGCCTCCCTGTCCTTCATCATCTCCCAGAGTTTGTTCAAACTCATGTCCATTGAGTTGGTGATGCCATCCAACCATCTCATCCTCTTAGGTCCCATGTATAAGTAATATCATATGGTATTTGTCTTTCTCTATCTGATTTACTTCACTTAGTAAGATAATCTCTAGGTCGATCCATTTTGCTACAGAGAGGGTCTTTTTTAAAAATATATATACACACATCGTTTTAAGAGTTACCTCAAAAGGTTTGTCTGTGTGTATTTTCTTTCAATTTTAGTAGGTAAGTTTTATACACAGTGAGAGATTAGGAAGGTAACTTTCTTAGATAAAATAAATTTTGGAACTGTAGGCTTTGGCAGGTACACAATTTTCTGCTACTTTTAAATGAATAATTTTTTATGGAATTTTCCTTTTATTTTCAACAAGTAGAATATGTGCTTTTCGGTACTCTTCTTTCTAAGGTTGCAATATAATAGAGTTTAGTAAGTAAAGAATGTGGAAAAGAACAAAATGGAAAAGAACCAAAAAGAGAGGGGAAAAAAAAACTTATTCTAGACTTAATGAGTAAGTATGTTTTACAGGGTGGAGTAGCAGAGGAGGAAAGAGTGAGTCTAGCAAATCTAAAAGCTTGGTATGCTTAATCAGAACCTTTCCCTCCCCCAATATTATTAAAGTACATTAGACATTTATGAGAGCATTATAGTACTTAAAGGAGTTACAGAGAATATGTAATTGTATTGCTCCTTTTATTATTTTTTTAAATTTTACTTTATAATACTGTATTGGTTTTGCCATACATAAACATGAATCCACCACGGGTGTACTATTGCTCCTTTTAAATGCGTTTAAACTCTAAGGGCTATGTTATCATAATTCTATAATTTTTGAGTACTGTGTGTGTATCAGATATGTATCAGATTCTTATCAAAGTCCTGGCTATGCAGAACTAAATCATGGAGTTTTAGTGTTGTTGGGGAGACTGACATGAGACAGACAGGAAGCACTGTGATATGTGGTCTAATACAATTGTGACTCTGATATCAAAGGATAACGAAGAGATCTCAGAAAAGTTTGCACACGGGAGGTAGTGTTAAAACTGCATCTTGTATCAAGGGTGATGAAAAAATATTTACAAAATGGTATGGCTTTGTCATTCACCATTTGAAGACCTTGCCCTGTAATCAGGTTGGAGGGCTGGCTATAAAATCTGATGCAGTTGTGGGAGTGGTTCATCCCTACTGAGTATCATCTCTGACCTTAAGTGAAAGCAAGAAGATAGAAAGTGAATATAGAAATGGAGAAGGATGATGTAGGCAGAGAAAAGGTCTAGAACAAACCCACAAGTGCACTGAAAGTGATTTTATGAGAAGATCAGTACTTCCTGTTTCTAGGATAAGGATCTCTGCAGAAGAGAATAAAGACTGAACTTAAACGTGTAATGGGAAGGCCAGATGGTGGAGGATTTAGCTGGAGGAAAAGTGCTATCAGAACTGAATGAGGGATTCCAACTCGGTCAGGGGATAGCCAGGTCGCTGTCAGTTGTAGTTCAGTAAGATACATGAAACCAGAAAGGTATGCTTGAGGAGCAGAGGGTAAGAACTTTCCTAGATGACAGGTAACTCAGTAGTAGAATTGTCTTTGGTTTATTGAATCTATAGTTTATGCTTTTTCTCTGTCATGTCATTTCACTTCTGAAATGGCAGCCTTCCTTTCCTCCTTAATGAACTTCATTCATAGATACATCAAAAAGCTGGAGATATTAATAAAATTTTAGACATACTTGATGCCTTCTCTTTCTTGCTCAAACTCATATTTTGTTATGATCAACAGTTGCTAAATCTAGGTTGGAAATGCCTTCGTTAACTTTTTAATGACTGGGGCTCTCATCTCCACCAGGAATATTGTATGAGCTCTTGATCATCCCCTTGCATCCAGGTTTCTGTTAAACCACAGCTGGAATCATGCCACCACCCTGATGAAGTTCCCCTAAGATTCTTATTGCCCATAGGATAGAGTCCACAGTCCTTACTTTATGTAATTTCACAGCTCTCTAGCTTTACAATACCATCAAGTGTCAAGTGCTTGCCCTACTGTGTGTGTGTGTGTGTGTGTGTGTGTGTGTGAGTACATGCTCAGTTGGGTCTGACTCTTTGCTACCCCATGGACTGCAGCACACCAAGCTTCCCTGTCCTTCACTATCTCCTGGTATTTGCTTAAACTCATGTCCGTTGTGGCTCAGAGGTTAAAGCATCTGCCTGCAATGCAGGAGACCTTGGTTTCTATCCCTGGGTTGGGAAGATCCCCTGGAGAAGGAAATGGCAACCCACTCCAGTATTCTTGCCTGGAGAATCCCATGGACAGAAGAGCCTAGTGGGCTACAGTCCACGGGATCACAAAGAGTCAGACACGACTGAGCGACTTCACTTTCACTTTCATGTCCGTTGAGTTGGTGATGCTATCCAACCATCTCATCCCTGTCACCCTTCTCCTCCTGCCCTCAATCTCTTCCAGCATCAGGGGTTTTCCAATGAGTCCGCCCTTCACATCAAGTGGCCAAAGTATTGGAGTTTCAGCTTCAGCATCAGTCCTTCTGATGACTATTCAGCGTTGATTTCCTTTAGGATTGACTTGTTTGATCTCCTTGCAGTCCAAGGGAATCTCAAGAGTCCTTTGAGATGTTCAGGGGTTCAACCTTTCTATCTTTATGGAAGACCAGCTATTTAAGGGGGGATATTTCATAAAATTGTATAATAATTACTTGAGCCTCCAAATGAGTAAAAATAACCAGAGAATTTGTTTTCACTTGTGCCAAGGACTAGACTTCTTATGGAAATACATTTCTTTAGTGGCAAATTCATTGCTATTAAAATGTACACTCTAAAAATAATCTACTTTTGTTGAGAATAGTGAAAGTTATTATTTGCTTAAAATTTTTTTCAGCTGTTCCCCCCTTGTCCTGCATCAGTTCTAGTCTTTTCTTTACAAAGCAAACAAAAATTTCCCACATGCCCCTCACATTTTTGTTCTTTTCAGTTTTCATTCTCATTCATCATTCCTTTTATTTCTGAAAATCTTAAAAGACTACATTTTGGATTTATTACTTCCTCACACTTAGATCATTTTGCTTTAGAGACACATTGACAGGTATCTAGCTGTATGTGTATGTAAACAATTATGTTGTCTTCTCTAAAGATCTCCTGAGTTAGTCTGAACTTCTCCAGAGGGTTTTTTATTAAAAATTTTTATTTTCAAGGAGGTGGATCATAGTAACTGCAATAATGTTTTGTTGTTAAATGGACAGAAAAACACTTTCTTCAAAGAAAGTCTGTTTTAGGTTGAAATTATGTCACGGGGTGAAATGGCTTATATTCAGCTTTTAGAATATACCGCTTTGCATGTTTTTCATATTCTTGAAATTGTTCCTTTAGGTGCCTCTGACTTCCTAGAAGCTTATGTTACTGCTTTTTTTTTGCACATCAGGTGGCCAAAGTATTGGAGTTTCAGCTTCAGCATCAGTCCTTCTGATGACTATTCAGTGTTGATTTCCTTTAGGATTGACTGGGTTGATCTCCTTGCAGTCCAAGGGAGTCTTAAAAGTCCTTTGAGACGTTCAGGGGTTCAACCTTTCTATCTTTATGGAAGACCAGCTATTTAAGGGGGGATATTTCATAAAATTGTATAATAATTACTATATATATATACAGTCCACAGAATTCTCCAGGCCAGAATACTGGAGTGGGTAGCCATTCCCTTCTCCAGGGGATCTTCCCAACCCGAGGATCGAAGCCAGGTCTCCTGCATTGCAGGCGAATTCTTTATCAGCTGAACTACAGGGCAGCCAAGAATACTGGAGTGGGTAGCCTATCCCTTCTTCAGGGGATCTTCCCTACCCAGGAATCAAACTAACCCAGAAATTGAACCAGGATCTCCTATCTTGCAGGTGGATTCTTTACCAGCTATACTACCAAGGAGTCTTTTAGCTCTTAGGGCAGAATATAGAAACTAAACCAGTTTTGTTATTCATCTGGAAACTAAAATCAGATTTGGAGTCTAATCATCAAATTGAACTTTTTCACCCTATTATTAAAGGAAAACTTTTAATTTTTTCCAAAGTAAGACCATAGTACCATCTAAATATTTTATATCTTAATAATCCTAGTCATCAATACAATCTGCTGGGCTATTTCAGGTTAACAGCACAAGTGAATCCTGTGTTGCTGAAGAGAAAACTGCCTTTGAAAAGTACATTTTAAAAAATATAAATTTACTTTGGATTTCATTAAAACTTGAGCTGCATATACCATGGTATTACTGCTTTTTTTTGATGCATCTAAGCTAATGATGAGAATGAAAAGTTTGCTTCAGTATCACTGACACTGCTTAAGGTGACTTTGAGTACTTTGATCCCTCAGTAACATGAGTTAAATGCTGACTCTGAACTAAAATTTTGCAAAGACATTCGTTTATACTCAGAAATACCTTCTCAGTGTGTGTACTGGAGCTTTATTCCTCGTGGACTCTAGGTAGGAGGAGACAGTTATTACATGTAGTGAAACATGTGTGCCTGATTTTTTAGATTCTGTTTCTGGCAAAATCAGGCAGAAGGTGGTTGAACGTGGTTACACTGGATGATTGAGTTCCAGGGAGCAATGAACTGGAAGGAGACACTTCAGGATACATTGGGTTGATGGAAATGTTCCAAATTTTGGCTGGAATGTAGTTACATAGGAGTATACACCTCAAACCTGATTGAACAGCACACTTAAAATCTATTGCATTTTAATGTGTGTCAATTATACCTCAAAAAGAAGTCTCAGCTAATTGGAAAAAAATATTAGTGGTAGTTCTGCTGCCACTGTTTAGTCGCTAAGTTGTGTCCTACCCTTTGTGACCATATGGACAGTAATGTGCCAAGCTCCTCTGTCCATTGGATTTCCCAGGCAAGCATCCTGGAGTGGGTTGCCATTTCCTTTTCCAGAGGATCTATCCAACACAGGGATCAAACTCGAGTCTCCTGCATTGGCAGGCGATTCTTCACCACTGAGTTACCTAGAAAGCCAGAATAGTTCTAGGACACGATAAGCAGACCTCTGATACATCCAAAACTGTCAGGATTTTATTAGCTGTATAAAGAATTCAATAATAGCTTTCTAAAATACAACCTCTTTGTTGATTTGCTGGCTTTTGTTCTGTTTTGTTTGGCTAGCAGGAAAGGATTATTTAGTTTTATTATTTATAAATTAGATATGCTTATTCAGATATTTTCAGTACTTACAAATACTCTTTTATCTCTGTTTGTAGACATTTCTGCAAAGGATGAAACCTCACCTAGTTCCAGTGTAAGCTTTCATTTCATCCTCCTTTAGCCTCTATATTCAAAAGTTTGACTTACTCTATCTTTACCTGGCAGGTCTTTTCTGTGAGTTTTTCCTTCATTTAATAAAAGTACGTGCAATGATCAGTATATAATTATATATCAGATTTTGCTTCTTAAACAGTACCTTAATGGAGATTTATTGATATTATTGGCTTGTTACTCAATAAAAATGAAAGAAAAAAGGATGCCTCAAGAACATTCACTCCATTAGTTATAGTGTTATTTTTCTTTTTTCATATTTTTCTTTCTGTTCATTTTGTTTTATTTTAACAGAACTATTTATCATTTACTATAAAGGGATGTGTACTAGTTTCACAAACACATGGTATTTGTAAAAACTCCACAAATCTTTTTGTAAAGTTGATTGCTCAGCAAATATAAAGCTGAACCAGAAAGTAAATTACAGACACTTAAAAATTCCAGCCTAGAGTAGACTCAGCACCTGGTGAATACTTTCTGAGGGGTTATTTGTTCTGCTCTGGTTCCTGACTTGAGAGGTTTTCATGGGTAAATAGTGGGTTGAAAGCATCAGTCAAGACAGTCTCATTTCAGAAGATGCACCTGCTATGACTGTGTCCCTGGATGAAAGTCACTATTTGCCTAGGAAGGGTGTAGTGAGAATGTAGCCATTGATGGAATCAAAATAATGGAATGAATAATCATCAACTGTTAATTTAAGATCCCAGATGATGAACAGATTATACAAAGACATCTTCTGAAAGAGAGAATGTATCCTTATTGGGTGGATAATTTGGGGAAATCCAAAAGGGGAAAATGGCATCATTTTAAACTTCAGTAAGTGTTAAAAAAAGATGAAGCTCAACTTTTACATCTTAAAGTCTGATCTCATTTCTGAGTTTCAGAGAAGTTTACAATTAAGCTGATTTAGCCGATGTTTTAGTAAGTGGGACCTGTGCTAGAGTTATAATTTAATTGTGCCCATCAGATAGGGCAGCATTTTATTTTTCTTAAAAAACGTCATATATTGTTAAGACACTGGTGGTACTTTGAAATCAAGCCTACGTGATGATAGAGCAGGGGAAATTGTATGGCTCTTCTATCTTGTGAAGCCACTATTCTCTAATTTGTTACCTGTGCAATTGCTTGGCAAGTGCTGTCAGACAAAAATGTGGGGTTTATACTTCCTGTATTTCTTTCTGTTAAGCATCAGAGGTTCATTCTGTCAGTTATCCAATGTCTGAAAACATTTTTTTCATATATTTTGCCCACTTATATGTTTGTATGCTGGGAGGGGAAGTTCAATACTTGTTACTTCATTATGGATGAAGCAGGAGTCCCTACCGCTTTATCTGAACTTAATGTAAGCTTGTGTTTATTTGCCAATCATTTGATACACAGCAAAGTTCTTTTCTTTGAGAATTGATTTGTTAATTGCAGAGTGCTGTTCTCTTGAGTAAATAATGCGCATGAAGTGTCACCATTGATTTTTTTCTTCCAGTTTTATTGAGATATAGTTTACATACAGCACCGTGATTTTTAATTTTGACTCTTTAGAGTGAAGAGAGATTGCTTATGAAGTGATCTGAGTACAAAATCCTTATTTTTGAGTTTTATCACTTAGTCATTATTAAGCAGCTATTTTTATTTACCTTTATTCAAAATCTAATGATTCGACCAAGTTTTCATAGGCTTATATATCCTTTTACTTTTGTATATTTATTGAGTCATGTAAAATATAGTAAATTTCATAACTAGAATATGAAGTATAACTGGCAAAAAATAGTAACAACTGTCATCTAATAAGCACAACTCAACTGATGGGAACAGCTATTCAGAGGGTCATTAGCTTTGAATATTCAACTTGCTGTATCATTCAGTGCTTTACAGAGAAAGTCATTGAAGTAGGTTAAGCTGAGGCATCGGTCAAGTGCAGGCTGGCTAGGAGAGCCTCTGGTGGATCTCTGGGCTGCAGCCTAAGGTATTCTTCAATCTGAGCTGCTTTTTCCTGGTTTCAATGTCACTACTGTAATGTTTCTTCCTTCCAGAATCAAAATGTCAATGATATCTTTGACTCGTCCTTAGCAACACTTCCATAAAACCCAAGTGAAGTAAAGTGAAGTGAAAGTCACTCAGTTGTGTCCAACTTTTTGTGACCCCATGGACTATAAAGTCCATGGAATTGTCCAGGCCAGAATACTGGAGTGGGTAGCCTTTCTCTTCTTCAGGGGATCTTCCCAACCCAGGAATTGAACCCAAGTCTCCCTCATTGCAGATGGATTCTTTACCAGCTGAGCCACAAGAGAAGCCCAAGAATCCTGCAGTGGGTAGCCTATCCCTTCTCCAGGGGATCTTCCCGAACCAGGAATCAAACCAGGGCCTCCCGCATTGCAGGCCGATTCTTTACCAACTGAGCTACCAGGGAACCCCCCCCTGTAAAACCTAATCTATTGCTAAATCTGGGAGCATCTCTTGTATCTCTTTGGTTTTTTGAATGCTCTTCATTATTTTTCCTCCTAAGGTTTTTAAAAATTAATTAATTATTGGCTGTGTGGGTTCTTAATTGTCGGCACGCAGGATCTTTCATTGTGGCTGACAGGCTGCTCTCTAGCTGCGGCACATGGGGCAGGAGCCCCATGGCATGTGGGATCTTAGTTCCCTGATCAGGAATCGAACCTGCAATCCCTGCATTGTAAGGCAGATTCTTAACCTCTGGACCACTAGGGAAGTCCATGCTCTTCATTCTTATGTAGAGCCTGATGGTTTCTTACCTCAACTTTTGTAATAATAGAAAAACTGGTGCTGTTGTTGCCTGTTTTCATCTGTAAGCTAGTAACAAACCACTTTCATGTAAACATTTCGTGTAAACTAAGAACATGGAGTTCTTAGTTGCAAGACGCAGGATCTTTTATTGAGGATGGCAGGAACCAGCAGGAAGGAAGGTTATTTGCTCAGGAACCTTGAAGAGCTTTTGGTTGCTGAGTTAATTACTGCCTTTATGGAATAACATTTGAAATCCTTCACCAT
This sequence comes from Madoqua kirkii, assembly GCA_006408675.1. Classification (NCBI taxonomy): domain Eukaryota; kingdom Metazoa; phylum Chordata; class Mammalia; order Artiodactyla; family Bovidae; genus Madoqua; species Madoqua kirkii. Next base: position 12,842 of record SJYC01113604.1, read on the forward strand.
GTATTCTTAACTAGTATTTTCTAAGCTATTTCCAAGGTTCCTTATTCATAATCTAAGAAATAGATAAATTGGAGAATATATTTTTCTCTGATATTTAATATGTCTCCCTGCCTCTAAGTCCTCCTTACACTATTTCCTCAGTCTAAAACTCCTTTCTCCTTTTTTGCTTCCCAATTTTAAACCTGTGTTAAATGCTTCCTCATGCTGGGAACATTTAAAATGAGGCTGATAAGATGAGTAGGTTTTTTTCCTTAATTTTCATGTAAATATATATACTCAGGTAACCACCTGTTAGGTAACATTTTAAAGGTAAAAATGAAGCAGGAAATATTTTCTATATCTCCAGTTCTTTTCCCATTTCTCCTTTGGAATTCTATAATAATTTGTACTTATTCTGTGTTTTATTGCTGGATTATGTTTTATTTTTATTCATGTTTATATTTGCTTTTTTATTGCTAATGAGTGCCTAGAATGTAGGGGCTATGTCTTCTTCTTCTTTACAAAACCAAGAGATTATGGGTACTGCAATGTGAATGAATTAAAGGACATTATTTACAGGGAGATATTTAAGATTAAGGTAACCCATCCACTCTATGGGTTTGATGAGAAAAGCACAAAAGCTGTGTCATGAAAAAGTAGACCAAGACACAGCCATCCTTTTTAGTTATCATACTGGAGTAGATTTATTAAACTGTTCAGAGTGCTGTAGATTCTGGTGGCTTGGTCTTCATTTCATTCATTTTGGCACTGTTGGAGTACCCCAATTTATATAGTACTCAAGACAAACTTCCTATGACGTTAATAACATGAGAACTCTGGCCTTAATGAAACAACATACCTAAGAGTCCAGTATTGTGAAGTTTTCCTCTTCCTGTCTTTTCTTGACTGAGCTGTCCCTGTGGTAGGTTTCAGCTTCCAGCACACCCCCTAAAGTAACCCACTGTCCTCCCATTTCGGTAGCACTGTGGAAGTGGGGGTGTGGGAGGGGCACTGGAGCCTCCATGGTCTTCATATTGTGTACATTTTCCAGAAGACGCCTAGCTTAGCAGAATCTTGGGCTGAGGCTCCAGGGTGTTAAGTAGATTTGGGATTCTGGGCTGCTGTTAATTTTGCCTTAGCTATGTTATGAGTTGGCCTGGGATTTTAACTGAATGTTATAATGTTATTTTCATGGGAAAAAAACGTTCTCAAATCCAAACAACCATTCTGGAGCTTATTTTTTTGTAATATGGGAATTAGTACATTTTGGACTTGGTACCATTGACTTTTTTTGACCAAATATTTCAAAATTCATTGTACCTGTGCCTTATCCTTTTAAATCAAATTAAAATAGTCTTAGTATGCATTATTTAGAAACATGATGTAGCCAAGGCTTTAAACATTCATCAATGTATATGATATGCTTCTCATTCAAATGAATATTTATAGATTTTACTAAAATTAAATATAGATGTTTGATTTTTAAAACTAGTCTGTGCTGATTCATCCAGGGGGATGATGCTGTATCTCTGATTAATTTCTGGGAAATTCACCAAAGAGAATAATTAAATAGAAGTAAAGGCTTCATAGTAAAATAATGCTCAAAATTCTCCAAGCCAGTCTTCAGCAATACGTGAACCGTGAACTTCCTGATGTTCAAGCTGGTTTTAGAAAAGGCAGAGGAACCAGAGATCAAATGGCCAACATCCACTGGATCATGGAAAAAGCAAGAGAGTTCCAGAAAAACATCTATTTCTGCTTTATTGACTATGCCGAAGCCCTTGACTGTGTGGATCACAGTAAACTGTGGAAAATTCTGAAAGAGATGGGAATACCAGACCACCTGACCTGCCTCTTGAGAAACCTGTATGCAGGTCAGGAAGCAACAGTTAGAAGTGGACATGGAACAACAGACTGGTTCCAAATAGGAAAAGGAGTACATTAAGGCTGTATATTGTCACCCTGATAATTTAACTTATATGCAGA
>SJYC01113605.1:0-62717 GCA_006408675.1 Madoqua kirkii
ATTCTTCAAGAGATGGGAATACCAGACCACCTGACCTGCCTCTTGAGAAACTTGTATGCAGGTCAGGAAGCAGCAGTTAGAACTGGACATGGAACAACAGACTGGTTCCAAATAGGAAAAGGAGTACGTCAAGGCTGTATATTGTCACCCTGCTTCTTTAACTTAAATGCAGAGTACATCATGAAAAACGCTGGGCTGGAAGAAGCACAAGCTGGAATCAAGACTGCCAGGAGAAATATCAATAACCTCAGATATGCAGATGACACCACCCTTATGGCAGAAAGTGAAGAGGAACTTTCACTTTCACAGGAGAGTGAAAAAGTTGGCCTAAAGCTCAACATTCAGAAAATGAAGATCATGGCATCCGGTCCCATTACTTCATGGGAAATAGATGGGGAAACAGTGTCAGACTTTGTTTTTTGGGGCTCTAAGATCACTGCAGATGGTGACTGCAACCATGAAATTAAAAGACGCTTACTCCTTGGAAGGAAAGTTATGACCAACCTAGATAGCATATTCAAAAGCAGAGACATTACTTTGCTGATTAAGGTCCGTCTAGTCAAGGCTATAGTTTTTCCAGTAGTCATGAATGGATGTGAGAGTTGGACTGTGAAGAAAGCCGAGCGCCGAAGAATTGATGCTTTTGAACTGTGGTGTTGGAGAAGACTCTTGAGAGTTCCTTGGACTGCAAGGAGATCCAGCCAGTCCATTCTAAAGGAGATCAGTCCTGGGTGTTCTTGGGAAGGACTGATGCTAAAGCTTGAAATACTTTGGCCACCTCATGCAAAGAGTTGACTCACTGGAAAAGACTCTTGATGCTGGGAGGGATTGGGGGCAGGAGGAGAAGGGGATGCCAGAGGATGAGATGGCTGGATGGCATCACTGACTCTATGGACATGAGTTTGAATGAACTCTGGGAGTTGGTGATGGATAGGAAGGCCTGGCTTGCTGCGATTCATGGGGTTGCAAAGAGTTGGACACGACTCAGTGACTGAACTGAACTGAACTGAGGAAGCTTTAAAAATTTATGATGCCAAACAGTCACCTCTAATTAAGTCAGAATCTCTGGAGGTAGAGCTCCAGCATCTATTTTTTAAAAGTCTTCAAGGCAATTCTGTTGTATACTAAGAGTTTCAAACCAGTAATACATAGTCAATGACCCTAGAATGAGAAATGGTTTTTAAATTAGTATATTAATTAAAACCTGAATATTAATTGATCATTTTCCAAAACTAGATAGGATTGTGTTTCAGAATTATATATTAAACATAACTATAATCATCAGGTTGTGAAAATACTTTTATGGTAAGAATTAACAAAGTGACACCTTTATTTTGCATCATGGGGTCGCTAACAAACAAGATATTAATATTACATGATGAAAATAAACCTATAATGATTTTTGAGTGATTGCGAACTTTGACCTTACTCTTAAATATTGGTGATATCTAGGCTGGGCAGAAAGAGTTTCTCTACTTTTTCTTTTCTACTGCAGCGTTTGTTCAGCACATAAGAATCATATCATAATAATTGCAGTATTTATGTATGTTTATAATAGGTTTATGCCACGGGATTCTGTTTTGTAAAAGTAACCTAATGAGATTGTGCTTCATATGCTAGTTGATAGAATCTTACAGGGTTTGACACACTATGCCACTATCCCACTTGGGTGGTCCAGGTCAGCCAGTCTTGGGTTGAATATCTTTTAACAGAGTCAACATCATAAGTAGGTTACGTTTTATGTCCTTTAGTTTTTCATTCTCCACTACACATTTTTTAAGCAATTGTAGTGTTTTGATGATATCCCTTCTAATAGTTACATAATATGTTATACCAATAACTTTACATATAATATATGATGTGCTTAACCTGTCTTTATTATTGGATATTTAGCTTATTTTCAGTTTTTAAAAAATAAAATAGCACAAAGGTAAAATTGTTTGTGGATAAAGCTTTGTCTGCATTTAGAATTTTTTTAAGATAGATTCTGAGAAGTGGAATTACTAGGTCAAAAAACATGATTATTAAAAATGCTTAACACATGCTGCTAGATTGTTTCCTGAAAGATAGTTATATCAATTTATATTCCTTCTGCCAGTATACATTATTGCTTGTTTAACCTCGTCCTAATCAAGAGCTTTGGGTTTGCAAAAATGACTCCAGGTCAGCTCTCCCTTGCCCTTTCTGTTGACAATAATTGGTCATGTTCTGGTAGTGCGTTCCTATGTCTGAAATTGCTGGGCTTTTGGATTTTAACCTGTATGTAGTAGACCTTGACTCACAAATTCTGTTCCCAGCTGGTGGACAGAGGTCAGCTTAGCCTCTTTAGTCTTTAACTGTATTTTTACAGATAGAGCTGAGGGGAGGCTCTGTTGCTTCCAAAAAAGACATGGCATGGTGCAATGTGGTCTGAGAGGTTTTCACTTGTCATTGTAGTGAATGCACGTGTGACCTTACTATTGTAGGCATAGGAGCTTTTTTCATCAAACTGAATTGCTCCAAATTTTTGTATTATTCCTGTAAAAGTAGGGTTTTTTGGTGGTGAATAAAATGAATTTGTGGCTGCCCATCAAATCAGCCCCTAGAATTTGTGGGCAAGAATTTTCCTGCTAAGGAATAGATTCACCTGAAAAGACCACAATTTAAGTAATTGTCATAAGTAACAGCCTGTATTTTTAGCCTGAGAGTGGACAGAGCTAGCCTAGTTACTCTTATTGAAATGACTGAGTAGCAATTTGAGAATTCCTGATTATTCCAACCTACCAATTATTGTTGGTGGGTTTTCCTACCCCTCTTTTTGCTAATAGCTCTTTTTATTAGAAATTTGGTCAGTAGTGATCCTCAAAGGTACTGATTCTAGCTACCTGTAAGGGTATCCCAGGTGGCATATATGACCATTTGCTTCCGTGATAGTTATTAAAATATAACTTCATTCGTAGTATATTAAGTTGGGTATTTAAGTTTAGAGAAAGGCAAAAAGACCCATGTAGAGAGTGAAGAAATAGACGCCTCACTTGAGGATATGGAGTTACAGAGAGGATGTTTAGTGGGACATGGGAGAGTTCACACACTTTTGCCAGATGATCTACCTCTTCTAGATAAATTAGCATATCTATATGTTCCTTGTTCTGCAGAAGTCAGTACCGGAGATTTTGCCCTACTTGTTCCTAAGAATGCATGATCTGCCTTTAATCGTCCTTCCTGTTACTGCCAGCACTTCTGCCCCTGTGCATATTGAGAGACAGCGAGGTGTGGGGGTCACCAGAGTGCAGGTGCTCTCGGGCCCTGACAGCGACCCTGAGACCTAGTCCCTCTGGTTCTGTTAGATCATGATTAGTGTGCTGCATTCCCTAGCTTTCTGGTTTGCTTCCTGTCATGGGTAAATTAATCATGTGAGGTTAGGAATAATCTTTCCATTTTACTACTTGTTAAAAAAAAATACAGAAAACTTAGAAATCTTTATATTCTTTACTTTCTTTGTAGTAATGGAACGACGATATCCCAAGGAAGTCCAAGATCTTTATGAAACAATGAGGCGATTTGCAAGGATAGTGGGGCCGGTGGAGCATGACAAGTTCATTGAAAGCCATGCATGTAGGTGGTTTTTTAACCTTGACCATATATTTCTCTGTGTGTGTATGTTTATATAAATAGAAATGATAATGGTGCTTTATGTGAAATTCTGTAAATAAGTGGATTTAAAAAAAATTATTTCTTCCCCTTTATTGCTTTGAGATAAATTTGGAACTTTGGGAATGGAGAAGAAAGCTTAAAAATACTAGTGGCTTCCCCTTGCCCCTTAGATAAACAGTACTTTAGTAGCTTTTCCCCCCATTTTTAATATGGGAGTTTGCAAATACATGGGAGTTCATTATACTGTGATATACATGTATCCATCACCCAAATTTAGCAGTTAACCATCCAGTGGCTGATCCATTGTCAACTTTACCACCCATTCCTTTCCCGTCCTCAATGGATTATTTTGAAGCGAATCATATTATTTTGTTCATAATTATTTTAGTATTAAAACTAGTTTCTAGGTGGGGACAGAGTTGGGTGACTCATGGAAATAATATATTGCACTTCCATCATTTTCCTGCCTTTTTTCTCTGAGAGAGATCTACATAGTTACCATTTGATTTCTCACTAAAAAATTGAAGTTGTTAAGGCAGTAACGCCTGGACTATAAAACAGTCTGGACTGAGGGGCTGAGTCAATGCCTTTCATCATGAGATTCAGGTATTTGATTTTGACTCCCAAATTCAGGAAAGTACTTCATGAAGGCTTGTATCCTGTTCTCTTTGTGCAAATATTTCTTGTATGACATTGCAGGCATTTATCTGAACCGGCTTGGTTGTCCTCACAGACACCCTGTTTAGTTGGCATTCTTTGTGTGATTTATCCTGGGTGGCTGATCTTTACTTCCTGTCCCAGTTTGTACCATCCCTGGTTTATGTGTCACTCCAGGGAACTACACCCCATGGACTGTCCAGGTTCTTCCTTCATCCTCTTTTTCAAAGCACCCAGATTTGAACATTCCATCACATAAGAATCTGAGCAGTGCAACCTGATCTGTGTGCTCAGAGGAGGCAGAAATCTTGGTTTATGGAAAACACACTGCTCTTTTGTCCCTGTAAGAGAAAAGCTGTAAAGAAACCATCAGGAACTTGAGCACAGAATTTTGTCCTTCCCTTGCAAAAAGGTCTGTGTCATGTAATACCAGAGACAGGTTTCATACTGAAATTTGGCTTTGTGGCTGGAGCTTTTAACAAGGAGTAAATAGAGCAGGGAAACTTAGTGGTTTAAGAAATTATATTCATTACTACTGTAGCTAAATGAATTCAGCCAGGTCACTATGAAGTTTTTTAAGAAATGATTCCAGCTGCTTTCTGCAACTGGAGACAGAAGCCAAAAGACCACTGCAGTATGTTTTTGTCAGCTCTTAAGTAAAATCTCTAATGAGATATTAGCAACAATTAGTATTCCCCAAATGGATTGCCTGGTCTTTTATAGAAGGCAGAATTACTGAAAATATTTAGCAGTAAAAGTGCTCATTGATGTTGGTTTTGTTTTTCTGATTTTTCTCATCTTTTTTGGGGGGGATAAACAGTGGAATTTGAACTCCGAAGGGAAATCAAAAGGCTCCAGGAATACAGGACAGCGGGCATTACCAACTTTTGTAGTAAGTATGCTTATGCCCCACACTAAATCACAGGGCAGATGCCTTCCAAACATAAAAATAAGCTTTCACATTTCAGAATGAGTTTCTGATCTTTCCAAAAAGTTTCATCTATTTAATCCTTATAAATACCATTATATGGATTAACTGAGGTGAAATAAAAAGTATGACAGAGTTGCTACTTTAGATTTAGGATTCTGTTATGGCCTCTAAAAAAAAAGATTTTGTATTCCAACTTTTAGCCTCAGCCTTTTTAAATTTAGTGATGCATCATCTGATCATTCCTATTAAGCATACTTCAGTTGGTTCTAGGTACTTGCATCCCAGTTACTTGAGTTAGAAATGATTATATTCATGGCACCTAACTGTTCACCATGCATTGGACTGTACCCTTTATACTTCACCATCTTTGTGTGATTTATCCTGGGTGGCTGATCTTTACTTCCTGTCCCAGTTTGTACCATCCCTGGTTTATGTGTCACTCCAGGGAACTACACCCCATGGACTGTCCAGGTTCTTCCTTCATCCTCTTTTTCAAAGCACCCAGATTTGAACATTCCATCACATAAGAATCTGAGCAGTGCAACCTGATCTGTGTGCTCAGAGGAGGCAGAAATCTTGGTTTATGGAAAACACACTGCTCTTTTGTCCCTGTAAGAGAAAAGCTGTAAAGAAACCATCAGGAACTTGAGCACAGAATTTTGTCCTTCCCTTGCAAAAAGGTCTGTGTCATGTAATACCAGAGACAGGTTTCATACTGAAATTTGGCTTTGTGGCTGGAGCTTTTAACAAGGAGTAAATAGAGCAGGGAAACTTAGTGGTTTAAGAAATTATATTCATTACTACTGTAGCTAAATGAATTCAGCCAGGTCACTATGAAGTTTTTTAAGAAATGATTCCAGCTGCTTTCTGCAACTGGAGACAGAAGCCAAAAGACCACTGCAGTATGTTTTTGTCAGCTCTTAAGTAAAATCTCTAATGAGATATTAGCAACAATTAGTATTCCCCAAATGGAATTGCCTGGTCTTTTATAGAAGGCAGAATTACTGAAAATATTTAGCAGTAAAAGTGCTCATTGATGTTGGTTTTGTTTTTCTGATTTTTCTCATCTTTTTTGGGGGGGATAAACAGTGGAATTTGAACTCCGAAGGGAAATCAAAAGGCTCCAGGAATACAGGACAGCGGGCATTACCAACTTTTGTAGTAAGTATGCTTATGCCCCACACTAAATCACAGGGCAGATGCCTTCCAAACATAAAAATAAGCTTTCACATTTCAGAATGAGTTTCTGATCTTTCCAAAAAGTTTCATCTATTTAATCCTTATAAATACCATTATATGGATTAACTGAGGTGAAATAAAAAGTATGACAGAGTTGCTACTTTAGATTTAGGATTCTGTTATGGCCTCTAAAAAAAAAGATTTTGTATTCCAACTTTTAGCCTCAGCCTTTTTAAATTTAGTGATGCATCATCTGATCATTCCTATTAAGCATACTTCAGTTGGTTCTAGGTACTTGCATCCCAGTTACTTGAGTTAGAAATGATTATATTCATGGCACCTAACTGTTCACCATGCATTGGACTGTACCCTTTATACTTCACCAACTTAAGAGAGGGACTTCTCTGGTGGCTCAGACGGTAAAGCGTCTGCCTACAGTGTTAGAGACCTGGGTTCAATCCCTGGGTTGGGAAGATCCCCTGGAGAAAGGAATGGCAGCCCACTCCAGTATCCTTGCCTGGAGAATTCCATGGATGGACTAGCCTGGTGGACTACAGTCCATGGGGTAGCAGAGAGTCGGACACGACTGAACAACTTCACTTTCACTTTCAGCTTAACAGATGGGTATTGTTATTCTCATTTAATAGAGAAACTAAGGATGAAAGTGATAAACTAGTTGTAGAGCCAGGTTGTAAGAGAAGACAGTTGTGTTAGCAGTTAAGAGCTGAAGTCTAGGCTTGGACAGCTTGGGTTTGGATTCTGGCTCTTTTACCAGATCTGTAATTCTGTTTGTTTTCAATTTTCCAAGTCTCTTAGATTTCATGTGAAGATTAAATTAGAGATAATGCATGAAAACATAGTATAGTACCTGATGCACTAAGTCCTCAATAAATGGCAATTTCTGTCGTTTTGTTTTGGGGATGGTCTTCAGCATTTCCTCCTTCCTGTTGTTTGAAAGCTATCTCCTGTTCACCCAGTGCTCAAGTTCAGCCCAGCAAAATGGCTCTTTATTTCTAACATTAGAAACTGTTTACAAAATGAAATTTTATGTGGCGCACTAATCCATAAATAAAAGTGGAACTCCTTAGGCTGAAGTCTGATGATTCAGATCATGTATGGAGCCCAGGACCACCAGTATGTTCACAGTAATCCCTGAGATGTTTTCATGGTAACCTGGGCCTCTGTGGAACTTGGCTTGAAACCCACTGGTTTGATATTTTGCATTTTTATACATTAATAGTGTGGAAAACACTATGCAGCTATTAGCAAGATGCATGTAAAGACTCTGATGCCAGATTTGGGTTGCCTGATGCTGGCTGTCTCCAGGAAAGAGGTGACCAGAATAGTAATAGTCAATGAGGATTTATTTTTATTTGTAATCCTAACTGGTTTTTAAGGAACAGTGTATGTGTATAGCATTTTTGTGACTTGGAAAAATATATGGATAGAAAAAATAGAGCAGGAAGTAAATATACAGTATAAAGTTACTTTTAGGGGATGGAAATAGGAGCAACTCCAACTTTCTTTGTACTTTTCTGTTTTGGGGATTCCCTCTCTCAAATTTCTTAAAGGTAGAAAAGGAATAAACACATTTTCGTTTCTTATCAAGAAAGAGATTTCAAACTAGGGGAAATCACTTTGCTCTTAGAAAAATAATTCTGGAAGCAGTTTTTCAAAGGAAATTAAAAAATGACTGGGAATCCCCTGGGGTCCAATGGTTAGGGCTCTGCGCTTTCACTGCCATGGGCCTGGGTTTGATCCTTGGTTGGGGAACTAAGATGCCATGAGCCTCATAGCAAGGCCACAGAAATTAAAGATTAAAAAAGATGAACTGTTTGTTGATGCGTTAGGCACCCCTTTGGTTAGTTCTGCTACCTTGTCATTGTAGTTAACTTTTTTAACACCTACAGGTGCCAGAACCTACGATCACCTCAAGAAGACTCGAGAAGAGGAACGCCTCAAACGTACCATGCTCTCTGAGGTCCTCCAGTACATCCAGGACAGCAGCGCCTGCCAGCAGTGGCTCCGCCGGCAGGCTGACATGTGAGGAATTAGTCTGGGGGACAACTTCATGGAGCTTTTGGCCTTTACCTCTATTTTCAGACAGTCCCGTGGGTGCCCTACCCTAAATGGCAGAGCAGTAATAATTAGGTAGCTAGAAGAATTCAGAAAGCTTGGACAGGCTGTCTCAAACAGTACAGTACTGACAGTTTTGAGAAATGTAACTGGCCTCCTAGAATCCCACTTTGCTACTTTGACCTTATTTTTTTTAAGATTAGTGTATTCCCTTGCCACACCTTCTTTCTTCTTCTGTATCTACTGATGTGATTTTCACTGAAGATCAAATTCCTGCTTTTTGCTCCTGAATGGTCTCTGTGATGTGCTACACCAGCCCCTCTTCTTAACAAATCTAGGCAATTTTCTTCCCTGGAACAGATTTCCAGTTTCCTTCCCTGGAACAGATTTCCTTTCCTGAGTTGTGTACAGTTGGGATAGCTGTAAAAACAGTCTAGTCTGTCTCATTACTTCTCTTCAAAGTAGCTGACCTTATAAATGTTAGCCAGTCTCTCATGGGCTTTGGGAATTGCTTTCTTTGATGTGACATAAGTTTAAATTCCTCTTCTTTTTTGTAGTGATTCTGGCCTGAGTCCTTCTGTTCCCATGACTTCGAATTCAGGTAATTATTTTTCAGGCTGGAGCAAGTCACAGTTGTGGAGTTTTCATCCTGGGAATTATAGTGACCCAACAAACCCTCTCACCTTTGTGGGAGCCAGATGCTTAGGCAAAGGAATGGTGATTGTTATACAGATTCATAAACATCAGCAAGTTGATAGACTCTTCATGGCCAAACAGGAACTTTCCTCGGGTTTACAGTACAAAGACAGGGGAGGAGGGGACCTAAGGCAGGTGTTTTTCTATTTTACCAATGTTCACAGGCAGTTTGTTTACTATGATTTTATCTACTACAGACTTCAAGATTGTCTCACAGGGGATAATTTAAAGGCTTTGTATCCTGTATAAGCAAGGATGCACATTACTTGCCAGAAAAGTAAGACTTTCTTTATAAGTTGGAGACTTAAAAGTATTTCTCTTTCTTATCTCTTCCGCCATGTCCTATTTTGAGGTCAGTTTACAGGGCAAGATTAAGCCATATGATATCTGATAATCCTTGTTGCTTGATAATTAATAAATGGTAGTGTGGGGTGGTATTAGTTGTAGAATGATGATCTAAGATAATGGTGTTCATTTGCCTGTTTTCTTGGTTATCATTCATTCCTGCTCCATATGGTAGATTAGCCACTTCCTCTGATCAGAACATAGAGACTACTCCACTGTTTACAGACTGGATTTGGCGAAAAGATAACCCATTTTTAGTTCTACCATTTTTTGAGGCTAGGAAAAATAGACCTTGTGATCCCATTTAAAAAATCTCTGATTCAGGACCCAGACAGGTCTCAGAGAAGGCCACTGCAGGGGTGATTTTTTTGTTTTTTTCATTCCTGTGTTTCAAGTAGTTATTTTTAATATTTAGAGGAGAAAAGAGTCTTAGGGAATAGCCAAGATAGTTAAGTTTTATAAGTTTCTCACATCCAAATCCTCCCCCAGTCTAAATACAGAAATAAGAAAATTTAATGTTGGCTGATTAAAGTGAATGAATGTACTTGACCTAGCTTCTTTGGTGTTTGTGTTTTCTGAACCATTTGCACTCACTCTTGGTTGCTGCTTTGGCAGGCATCAGCTTCCCTCAGCTCCTAAGTGTTTAGGTTGAGATGATCCTTTGCTCCTTTTTTAAGGCAGTGCAGAGTTGGAAACCTGAATCACTGATCATAACATAGCCTCTCGGAACTGGTGAGGCATTTGAGTGATTGTAATCTCCGTTTCAGGGCATTTAGGGTCAGGCTAGGCCTAGGACTGCGGAGCAGCTCCTGTTCCTTCTGTTGATATTAAAGGGAAGCCTGTTTCCTTGCAGAGTGAGCTGTAACAGCCCCTCCCCCTGCTCTCCACCACCTAAGCAGCATCCCGCCCCCATGAAGTGTAATGTAGTATTCTACATTTTCTTTTGCTTAACACAGTCCATTCACTCAAGTATACATTCAAAACAAATCCCCAGAGTTGCGCACATCAGGCTTCTCATCCTGGGCAGTGACCTCGTGCTTGGGTCTCTTTCTCAAGGTATGTGAGTTCACCTCAGCCTCTGCTTTGCCATATACTGGCTCATTGTTCCTCTGTGTGGGTCTTTCAGGTAAACAGGGCTACTTTGGGAGGAACAGATATTCTCTCAAATAATACATAATGAAGGGCCTTTTGCTGGCCTGACTCTGCCTTTGATCTCAAGGTGAATGGTGCCTGGGTAATTACCATGTTTGCCTGCTGGCAGAATGGCCAGTGTTAGGGAATGTCTCTCCTGCAGAGTTGTTATTTCCATTCATCAGCTGTCAAGACAGGCAGCATGTGACCTTTCTGAACTGGATGACATCTGGGCTGTAGATTTTAGAATCTTCTACTGGGTTAGGAAGAATAATCTTACTTGACTCTGAGGTATGTGTGATTATATGTGCATTTTATCAAGGCAAAGTGCACTTGACTTACCGTTTTAAAAAAAATTCTTTCTTTATCTTATTTTTGGCTGTGCTGGCGCTTTGTTGCTCTCATGTTGGCCTGCTTGCTTCGTTGCAGCGAGTAGGGGCTACTCTTGATTGCAGTGTGTGGGCCTCTCCTCATGGTGGCGTCTCTTGTTGCAGAGCACAGGCTCTAGGCGCAAGGGCTTCAGTAGCTGCCGCACTGACTCTGGTTGTCAAGGACATGGCCTTAGTTACTCTGCAGCATGTGGAGTCTTCCCCAGCCAAGGAGCGGACCTGTGTCCCCTGCGTCGGCAGGCACATTATTATCCATGGCACCATGAGGGAAGTCCTTGACTTACTGTTTTTATTTTCAAGTGAACTTTGGGGTACCCGATGTATAGTAGTTTTGTACCTAACAGGCCTGACCATGGTGAACTTTGTTACACTTCTTACTCCTGAGGTACTGTCTCTTACAAAATACATGCCTTTTTCTGTCTGTATCTATAGGTAGACGAAGTGCACCGCCCTTGAACCTCACTGGCCTCCCTGGCACAGAAAAGTTGAATGAGAAAGAAAAGGAGGTAACAAAAAGAAGGGGGAGCTGGTTAGAGGAAAGAGAGTGGGGGCCGATTATTCACTGAGTTGTTGTGCAAAACACAGGATCAAACCCATTTTGTTCTGCTAACATCACACATGTGTATGTTCAGCTCTAGTCATCCTCAAGGTCTTGGTGTTAAAGAACCGAGGGACTCCTTTCCTCATTACCCTGCCACCGTTCATCTGCTGAGAGAAGAGCATATGATACATAAATCTAATTAATACCAACTATCATTTATTGAGCATTTACCATGTACCAGATACTAAGTACTTATTTACTGAATTTAATTTTTTCCAAACTTAAAATAACTTGTATATGGAAATGGTTATTTCCTATAGAGTGGGCACTTTCAGAAGTTCTCCTCTTATTCCAACAATATGATCATTACTTAAAAGATTTTTGAATTGTCTCCATGGTATCAGTGCAAAAGAGGAGTCGGTCAGTCACACATTAATTTTGATTTTAAAAGCACGACCTACTTTTCTTTTCCACTGTAATCACTTAACACTGGATGTGTCTTCTTATGACTGTTAGCTGTTTCTAAACTTTTAAGTCCAGCCTCAAATGAATCATCATCAAGCATTTTCCAAACTCCATTCCAAAGAGGAATTCCTCCTTTGTTCCTCATGTACTCTTTTTATAGTTCACCAGATCAGTGTCCTCATCTGCCACTCCGTGTCAGAAATTCAGGTCAGACAGAATGGAATAGGGCCTAGTATTAGACTTTTATTTTGCCCAGTAGAAACAGTGAAGATGAGTGTGGGAGAAGGGAGTGTATGTTATATCCAGGTGTTGCTGAAGAAGGATTGCCATTCTGATTCAAGTGTGGAATGACCCAGAGTTTCAAGCAGTTTTTTATCCTTAACCACAAAATGGTGACCTCAGACTGTTCATTGCTGGATAAATGGTAGGTGAACTGGAATTAAACCAGCTTTTTGGATCTTTAGCAGTTAAAGTGACCTCTTCGCAAGATCTCTAGACCTCCTTTCCCTCCAACAAAGGAAATGTAATCACAAAAGTAGGGACTGCAGGCTTATGCTGATACTAGAAATAATGTGATTCACACTTGGGAACCCAAGTGTCCCCCAACCCCGGGCCCTGCGACTCTTCCCTGACAGACTGGGCCAGACCGTGCCGGGCCTCTGCCCCAGGCCAGTCCTCAGGACACAGACTTACAACTGTGACAAACCCCGGGGAGCTGGCTGATAGGTGTCACAGCTCTCCTGGCATCACCTTCAGCCTTTTTCTGTCTCCTGAGACTATTCTCACCAAAGAAAAGACGGAATGGAATGTGGTCTAGCCACCAGCAGCTCCTGTAAATAGTTGGAGGTTGATGTCACTCTTTACACTTTATTATGGCTATACCTGCTGGATTAAATTTTAAGACTGACAGATGTTAATGTTGATTAAATTTGCCATGTCTTGCAGCTCTGTCAGATGGTGAGGTTGGTCCCGGGAGCCTATTTAGAATACAAATCTGCTTTATTGAACGATGTAACAAGCAAGGAGGCTTGAGACTGGCACAGGCAAGAGCACTCATCAAGATAGACGTGAACAAAACCCGGAAAATCTATGATTTCCTCATCCGAGAAGGATATATCACCAAAGCCTGAGGCTCCCCTGGAATGTGGCGGGCCAAAGGACTGCACGGGCTTTCTGGAGCCTTGTTTTCGAACTGATTTTTCATTGTGAAAAGAGGGGAAGAACAAAGGAAATCTTCAGTTTTATTAGTGTCTGCTTTCTTCTCCACCCTGCTTTAAAGTACTCCTGTTGTTGGTATTGTGCTGCAGAGTTATGTGCTAGATAAGCTATTGTTAATTGTGTGTGGGCATTTATTCCTAACACCTCTTATAACTAAAAGAAGAACCATAGTACCTCACATCACAGTGTTAGTAAAAATAGAACTAAACCAGTATGTAATCCCAGGAGTCCAGGTCACATCCTTGTACCTGCTTGGGAGGTTGGTTTTCTGATTATGTTTTGCCTTCAAATGTTACAGGCAGATTTAAAATAAAGAGGTTATAGTGAGAGAAAGCTTTCTCTTTCTGTCTGAGGGTTTCTTTTTAAGCTGACAACTTATGTTTATGAGTAGAAGGGAGGAAAACCTCTCCATGATGGTCTTGTCCCAAACTGTACTTTGAACTTGAATGTCTGGCTATGTAATCTGCAGTCCGACTATCTAATCTGCAGAAGACTTTTGAGGAGATAGCAATGGATATAAAATGTCTCTGTTATTTTTAGAATTGATTAAAATGTTTTGCTGCTTAATTTGTGGGTGTGTCAAATATTCTGGTAACTAAAGCACACTTAGGATGTTGGATGCCCACCTCATCACGCTGCACTGTCTCTGCTAACATGTGTGTCCTGGGCTCACCCCTGTTGTCATTGGGGGCTTCCCCGGATACCAGGTCCTTGAGGATGGAGATGATTCAGTTAATTTCGGCATTGCTTGGATGAGACCTGAACCCTAGTTTCTCAGCGGTGAAAGGGTAGCCTACAAGAAGAGCTACTTTTAAACAAAAGGAAAGCCTTTTCATGTGTGGAACTCACTAGATATGAGGGTGAGTGACTCCACCACATCTGAAAGTTGGTTCTTAAATCTTTTTGCACAGTAGGAAGCCAGGTTCAGAGGGTTATCCCTATTCTGTTGGAAGCAAACAATCTTCACAGATTACCTCCAATAGTTGACTGATTCTTTAGTTCTTTCATCGTTCAAAATCTCTAATTCAGATATTGTTTACTTGGTTGGAAATATCAGCACAAACTTCTTGGCTGATGTAAATGTGCGTGTAGTTTGCTAATGGACTTCATCTAGGGTTTACAAATGAAAAGGAAACTCTTAGGATCTGAAGGAATTAGAATAAAGGACTTCAGGATTTTAAAAGGGTGGCTTGTGGTTTTCTTCTTTTGTTTATTTTTTTTGTTTTCTTGACATAGTCATATCTTTAGAAAACATAGTCTATCACCACCATCACCCCAAGTTGATTATAAAGGGGTTGCCTCTTTTTTTCTTTTAATGCTAAGACTTAAAAAAAATATATTTATTTATTATTTTTGGCTGCACCGGGTCTTTGTTGCTGCACATGGGCTCTCTCTAGTTGTGGCGCTCGGGCTTCTCATTTCTGTGACTTCTCTTGTGGCATACGGGCTCTAAAGTGTGGGCTCAGGAGTTGTGGTGCACGGGCTTAGTTGCCCTTCGACATGTGGAGTCCTCACAGACTAGGGATCAAACGCGTGTCCCCTGCACTGGCAGGCAGATTCCTAACCACTGGACCCCCAGGGAAGTCCAGCCTCTTTGAAGTATTGTTCTCAAAGTGCACTAGATGTTAGTGTCTAGTGATGTCTGCTGTAGTCCATGGACCTTAATCTTGATTAAGGAAGGCTTCCTGGGAGAGGTGAGTTTTTGAGGCAATGATAAGATGGAGATGAGGGAAATAAAATGGCAGATGGAAGAGGGAGACTGTTCCAGACATCGTGGGTGGAGGAGGATGTGGAGGCAGCCATGGGAGTAAGGAAAATGGTGCCAAGAGATTTAGTGGCTAAGACACAAGGGGCAGCTGTGGCGGTTGGGAGTGGGAGGACGGCGGGACAGTCTGATAGAAACCTTGGATCCAATTGAAGTCTGAAAAGCTGATTGGGGAATCAGATTTGATGAAAATGGCATGGTTGAAAATAGTGACAAAAATAAGGCTGTAATTTCAAAAGACTGGAGTTTAGAAAGTAGGATTATTATGGTTTTGGTAAACCCAATTTTGCAGAATTTAAGACTTAGAATTCTAGGAGGTTTCTCAAACCAAGCCATAATTTTGGGTGAGGAGTACTCAAAAGGAGTCACTATCCTTTTGCATTTATAATAGAAAAGCATTTGCTGATGATACTTGATGTCGCTAACTAGCTTACTACATTAAAAATCCAGAGCTAGCAAGAACTTTTCAAAGAATATTCCACCCTTCCCCTTTTCTGCTAGATGGGATTGGCCATAAGCCAACTACATTGATATAGGTCTTTCTTGGTCCAGATCATCTCAGGAGGAGGAAAGTTTAAAACTCAACAGCAATGAACAATGAGTAACGACCTTTAACTGTGAGGGATTTTTATTACAATTTAAAGGATTTCTGTTGGAACTTTTTCTTTCTGTTCAGTGACCCCTTCTTGTGCTCAGAGACCTTAAAAGTCTCTACTGAAACAAACTATTTGTGATTTATCTCTTCTTGGGTTCCAGTTTTCATCCTTTTATTGTTTACAGCTCCCTCCACCCCAAGCCCCCGTTTCAAATCTGGAACTTGGTTAACCAGTCACTGCTAAATGATAAGAACAAACTTTCCAGTTTTGAGTAGTGAGATCCTCAGCTTGTGGTTATGGGAAAGGGAAGAAGACCAGTGACATTCATTAATAACAAAGTTCTACTTGGTAACTTTAGGAAAAATGTAGATATATAATAACTAAAGTTTCCAGCATGATGAGTCAGAAGACCAAACTTAACAAAGAGAAGCTTTGGAAAGCTAACTGGTTTGTAACTCCGAAACACCTTGACTGGTTTCCAAGCAAGAGAGCTGTATGTGTTCTAAACAGCATTCTGGAATATTTCCCATTCTTTTTTTAAAATTTATTAATTTGGCTGTGCCATATCTTGCTTGTGGCACATAGATAGGGTCTTTAGTTGCAGCACTTGGGATCTAGTTCCCTGACCAGGGATTGAACCAAGACCCCTTGCCCTGGGAGTATGGAATCTTAGCCATTGGACCATCAGGGAAGTCCCTCGCCCATTCATTTTTAAGGATGTCTTTGTAGATACCTTATATACTGTTATTAACACAAAAACCTTTCCTACACCTTACATGTACTGGCTTTTTAATCTGAATTTCTGAAAGTTAGTTCCATTCAAGAGGAAGCTTTGCTTTCCTTTCCAGTGTATTCGGCTGGGTGTGAGTAACCTCTCCCAGATCAGCCAGAAAGGACCACCTCCGCTACAGTGGGACACTACCATGTCTGTGGCCTGTGCAGAAGAGGTAGCCCAGCTGTAATAAAGACTCCCTTCAATCAGGCTCAATAACCAGCCCTCTGCATGAAATGTGATACCGATCTCGGGGTGCAAGGAGAGCCACAGCAGCCTGGACAGGATGGCAGTGGTCGTGCTGACTCGGATACTTGTTCTGGGAGAGGGAACGGTAGTGAAGAGGAGTTTTGAAGTATCTTGGAACCTAAGTCTCCTATCCACAGAGTCCTCATTGGCATTGTATGCTGCTTCTAAGGACTAGAGGGTGGAGACAGGTAAATCATTTCCCAGAAACTTGGAAAGCCGGTTTTTGTATCTAATGGAGGCAGTTCTTTGTCTTGTTGCCTTGGCTTCTACCAGTTGAGATGCACTGAGATAAACTGCCCTTTGATTAACTGACCAGGCTTACAAGGCAAGAGACACAGGTACTTGAAGGATCAATGTCTTGCATCTGACATTAAAATTCCTTTGTCACTATGAGTTACTTGCTTGGTATGCATTACATACTGGGCCCCCTTCCCTGTTAAGAGTAGGAATAAGGAAGTTCAGATAAGAATGTAGAAAATGACCATTAAAATGTTTAAGCCCCAAACTGAAAGCTACAAAATTTTTGATTTAATAGCCTATAGAATAGTTTGGATTTCTGTGGCAGCAGATAAACCACTTGATTGAATTAATCTCATGTTCCTAATCAAGCCACACGGTTTTTCAGCCGTTTCTGGCCTCCCTGGAGGTCTTTTCATGACAGCTCTCAGGTAGTTGGCGATTAATTTTGCCTTCGTCCAGAGTTATGTTGATCGGAAGTAGCATCTCAGGAAGTGTGGAGAGAAGGCCTCACAATTGTTTTAAGAAGCTAGCACTTTATTATTAATCAAAGCAGAAAGTGCTGAAATGCTGTCATCACCACTGTGAACTGACCACCGAGTGCCAACTCACAACACTCCCAATATACCTCTGTCCTCCCCGGAGAGCTTTCCTTCCAAGAACTCCCCGTATCTGTATTGGTGGCTAACCAAACCCTCTTTTCTCTCATTAAACGATAGATAACTATTTCAATTCCCTGTCCCCTCCCCCATTATCACAACATAAAACATTATTTTAAGAAATAAATACTGGGACCTGCACTGTGGAGTTTAATGTTCCCAAACAATATACCCTATTGGAAAACTCAGTTGCAACTAAGTATCTGATATTCTTATTTCAGTTTCCAACCTTAGGATGTTGTCTAAGATGAAAAAGGCCGTTTTCAGGGTAATTTAATCGCTTTTCCCCACAATAATTGAAAAGGGATGAAAAGTTCAGGAGTGCCATGAAGACACCAGCTCCCAAGTACCAGGGGCCTCGGAGATGGGTGAACTGATAGGAACACTCAGGAAGAGGAGAGCACCGCAGTGGGCCAGGCTTTACCACCTGGGAATTTGCTTTGCCTTTGAGAGGTGGAACAGTTTTCCCACACAGTATCCCATTGGGAGCCTCTTTTAAGCAAAGTCAAGTTGCAGCAGAAAAGCCACTGGACTGGGGGCAGGAGCCAGAGCCCAATTCTTTTTGCCTAGAGGATGACATCTTGATATACATATATATTTTTTACCAAAGGGCATTTATCTAAGCTGTAGCCACAGGTAGGTGACAGCAATGTCCATCTTACCTGGCTGCCCCTACCCCCTCTAGATCTTTGCCTTGTTTTGGGTGTGCATAGTTTCAGATTCAAGACACCTGTCAGATCTCAGTGAGTACAGGTTTAGCTTCAATGATGTAAAGCAAAACGCTTTTGAGAGCAAAATCTCCCAGGAGTGCCTCCACCCCCAGCAACTGCAGAAAAGAAGGCGTTGGTGGGAGAGAAGGGTGGCTATAGACGTCATTGCATCTTCCAGATCCCAGCTGTGACCTGGCTCAGAGTTTTACAGTTAAAAATAACCATGGCTTAGAGTTGATGGGGGGAAAGTAAACTGTTTTGTCTCCATGGAAACGAGGAGGGTCGGGGGTGGGGGGGGAAGCTGAGTCTTGGATTTCCAGCAGATGTGGCAAGAGGGGGTGAATGTAGGGGCTGGGAGTTTAGAAGCCCTCTAGTGAAGGAAGATTATCCCTGATTAGCATCCAGATTGTAGTCAGACATTGCTCCAGGGTTCTGGAGAGGAACTGCAGAGGTTATGTTTGCAACAACGTATACATTTTGGGTGGGTGAAGTCTTGCTTGAGGCTTACAATTTCCTATAACACAGATTTGCTACTATTCGGCAAAGCAGAGAGCAGATGAGCAACACAGTAGGTTAGATGCTGCCTTCTAACCAATCTGGGGACCTCTGCTACACCCCACCCCTTCAGTTTCCCTTGTTTTTATTTGCATAGTCAGAGTTTTGACATCGGAATATTGTCACAGTTTATAACTAGAGGGGGCTGGGCTCCTGGGCTGATATGGTCATTAACTCCCTTTCGGTAGGATCAGTTTTTTCTCTTTGGTGTTGTAGGAGATTATGCAAGGTGGCATTAATTACCTTGTAAATCCTTAAAGTTATCTCTTACCATTTCTGGTATTATTACTACCAGAGGTTACTAACTGTTGGTGGGGGAGGAGGTATTTTATTTTTTCATTTCCCTTTTCTTTGAAGGTTTCCTTTGAAACAATTTTTTCCTCTCAAGAAATACATGAATATATTCTAGTTTTATTTTAAAAATGAAATCCCTCTATTTCCTTTTTAAATGAAGGGTGCATATGTTTTCTTGTTTACCTGTCTGGCATACTGGAGTGACTTAAGTGCTAATCTTTGTACTGCTACTTAATACAACCTTGGGCAAGTTTTTTTAACCCCTCATTTCTGAACTATGGTTGATGAAACCTACCTGACTGTGTTTGATGAAGATAAATGGGATAAAGTATATAATTCACCTGACACCTCCTTTCCCTTCCCATTGAGCCTTTAATATTTTAAAATAACATCAGCCAGGTAAGAACAAGCCTTTGCTTTTCCATGGTAAATGGTAAATTCACACCACGATAAAGTCTCACAGAGGGACACTAAGATCTGAAGGGCACAGATCAAATGTTAAAATAGGCACAGGTGCATTTTTTCATGGGCGTTGTTTGTATTGGAATCTTCATCACTGTGTATCATTGCCACAGCCCCTGAGTTGAATTAAGGGCAGAACATTTCAGAGACAGACGGATAGATACTAAATGTCTAGTTATCCTAGACATGTTGCAATGATAATTCCTTATATAATGCCTAGCTCAAGAAGCTTGAACTCAGGTTACAAAACTACGTACACTGTAAGTAAAAAATCAGGCATGGAAGAAAAAAAATCAGGAAAAGATGCTAATAGTTGTTTCGTTGAGTAAAATTAGAGGTGATGCTTTCTCCCTCTCTGTCTCTCCTGGGTGTTTTGTTTTTTGTAATGTGACCTTTTTATCGATGGAAAAATAAATTACATGAGAACTAGTAAGATTGTACAAATAGAAGTTTATAGTATTTTGCAATGAATAATATCTAGTTAATCCTTACGATAGCCATATAAGGCGCTATCTTACTTCTTACAAAATAGCACAAGCATTAGGCAAGTTTCTGTAGTTCATGAAATATGTTTTTTTGATTTCTATCCCTCTAGTTTTGGGGTTTGTTTTTAAGTATTTTCCACATTTATACAGTTTTCTCCCAGGTACCTGGTGTCCACTGTCCCTCTTAAATGTGTGAAAGGACAATAACATCAAGCTTACTCCCTGGGGGATTTGCATTTTTATAGCTATTAATGGCATAGACTCTGGAATTACAGGTATTAGTAAGAAGGCATTCCAGAGCCCTGGGACCTGATGACACCCTGAAATCAAGATTCTATAGACTGGGGAGCCCTGAATACAGCTATCTTCCAATTGTGACAGATATGCCCATTTGTTAACCAGAAGAAGCAATACAAATGGAAGATGCAACTATTTGAGGGACTCATAAAGGTCTGATTTAGTTTCAGGAGCAGTCATTGCCCAAGCAATTAAGGAGAATATTTTTGGAAAGGCAGACATCAGAAGCCAAGCAGAGTAGAGGTTTCTACCCTCTATTTACTGGGTCTAATCAGATCAGCTCTTATTTTGCACAGAATCTACACTGCTCTAAAGCACTGCTTATTTAGATGTAGTCAGGAGCATCCACACCTTTACTGGGCACAGACAAGTCAGATTTTTACAGCAGACGATCTCTAAGACGTTCCTACATCTAAAATAATTGACACCTATCAATGTACCTATTTATAGTCTAGTAAAGCACTGCCCAGTAAGGAAGCCACTGGCCTCATGAAGCTATTTACATTTAAATTGATTAAAATTAAATAAAATGCAAAATTCAGTTCTTCAGTCACACTAGGCACATTTCAAGAGCTCAAAAACCACGTGAAGCTAGCAGCTGCCGTACCGGACAGTGCAGTACGGTTCATCTCCAGCCCGTAAAGTTCTATCCGACAGTGCTGGTCCAGAAGACAACACCTTCAAACTGCATTTTTTTGTCAGGCCTCTGTAAGCCCACATTTCCACATTCTGTAAAGGGATAAAGCACCTCCCTACCCACAGGCATATATGTACAGTCACTAAATGATCTCTCTGAGTTTAGCACTTCTTCCTACTTTCCTTAATCTCTAGATCTTTACACATACATTACACTCAGCACAAACTTTATTTTAGCCCTCCTCCCTCCTCTTCTGTGATGAGGATTTGATTCTTCATGGTAGGCTTAGTTCTACAATGTGTGAAAAGCCCAGTTCCTTGTCACCAAGGAGCTGTTCTGGAAACCTGCCTTCTATGTAATAAACAAGCTTGAATCTGAAGAGAGATGTATCTATGCGTGCTGCTGAGTCACCAAATTGAAGGAAAGACTGTGGGGGGAGAAACAGAGAGGAAAGCAGCATACAATCATTTCTATTAGAGATTTTGCTATTTTGGTATTGGCATGTCAAAAATAAGTCACTAGATGAATTGATGGTGGCACAGTTTGGTACTGGGAAGATGCCTTTCCCAGGCAAGATTTGAACTAATGTGTTATCCTGAATCAGATTCTGCATTGTTCTCTCTTCGAAAGATTAATTTTGCTTAATTTTAAGGCTTTCTCTCTTTATGATGGGAAAACTAGACATCTTTCCATTCTAGGCCTTTTTAGCTCCCTTCAGATGATCGCTAAAATGGCCTTGATGTTATATTTTTGTCTGGAAAGCAGACAAAACTTTTGGATATTCCTGCACCCACGGAATGACTCGGAATCCGGTTGGAGATCAAAAAGAGCATGAAAAAGCCTCAAAGCTTGCGGTTGAAGGTGCAGGAGGTCAGGAGAGTGGGATGCAAACCTGAAGCGCTGTGTTCACATCCCTCACCCATCCCTCCTTCCAAAACTATGATTACTCCTGTGACTGTTCAGCAACTCTGATGCCAGCGATTTACACCGGTGAGGAGCTGGGGCTGGTGAGTAAAGGGCTGGGTGTGGAGTCGGGACTCTTAGGAGCCTGACTCACTGCCTAGCCTCGAGGAAGTTGTTTATACCTCCCCTCACCGGCCAGGGCAGGGATGTATTGAATGTCCGCTCTGCATCTACTCAAGTTATAGATGGACAGACCCACATTGAAAAAAAAGACCCTCAGAGTGACACATCAAGTAAGTCCTCCATGAATTAATGCGTTCAGCCTGCGCTCCCGAGACTCTCAGCCCTGCCTTGGAGGCACAAGGTGTGGACTTGGTGTTTTGAAACTCAGGTGATACCTGTGGTCATGACAGTGGGTTGGCGGTCTGGGGCAGGCAGAAGATGGCCACATCTATAGCCATTTCTGGGCTTCCTTGATGGGTCAGACGGTAAAGAATCGCCTGCAATGCAGGAAACCCGGATTCGATCCCTGGGTTGGGAAGATCCCCTAAAGGACGGCATGGCAACCCACTCCAGTATTCTTGCCTAGAGAATCCCCACGGATAGAGTAGCCTGGGGGGCTACAGTCCCTGGAGTGGCAAAGAGTCGGACACGACTGAGCGACTAAGCACAGCACAGCGCATAGCCCCTTGAGTCTCTGACAGCCTCCCACAGTCGCTGGAAACTGCCCATACCTGCCCAAGCAAAATTCAGCCAACAGTTGCCATGAGATTTATTTTCTCTTCACTCTTTGGTCCCAACTCCAGGCTCCCCCTTGCACGATGGAAGGTGGGGGTAGGAGATTAGTCACTAACTGCAATCTTCACACCTTTTATATTTGTATCGTTTTCTTGCTTTTAACTCTCTCACATCCGCAAAGTACCCTAGTTCGCCATCCCTTGGTCCTCGCCGAAACCTAGTTTGGAGGAAGACGCTCAAGTAGGGAAACAGCAGGGTCGTATGTTGTGACACAGACGGGGACACCGCTGGGGTCCTCTGAGCAGAGGTCTGCCGGGATACAAGGGATGAGAGCGCGGGATGCCAGACTCCGCGACGAAGCGCACAGTGCGCACGCGCGCCGCCTGCGGCTCCGCGCGCTCCCGGGTCTGCGGGCCGGGCGCCCGCCGCGCGCCTCTCGCGCCCAGGCCCCGCTCCTGCCCGGAGCCGCCGAGGCCCCGCCCCGAGCGCAGAGGCCCCGCCCCCTCCTGAGCGACCGCCCCGCCCCCGGGAGAGGGCGGCGGGGCGCAGCGAGCGTGCGCGCGGCCCGCCCCGGCGCGGGCGGAGGAGAGAAGGAGGGGCGCGCGCGGCGGCCAGCCCGCAGACGCCGGGAGCCGCGCAGCAGAGAAGAACCCTGGCCACGAGCCTGGGCGAGCCGGTACGGGGCCCGCGGGCTCGGGCGGGGGCGGCGGGCGGGCGGGACTTGGCGCCGACCGGGCCCCGGGGCCCCTAGCCGGAGCGTACAGCCATGGGCCCGCGGGAGCGACGTCTCCAGAAACTTTGTGCCGGCGTCCCCTACCTGCTCCCGGGCGCTTCTCGCATCTTCTAGTCGGCGGGGAGAGGAGAGGCCCGGCGACCTCCGCCGCGACCCCTCTTCCCGCCCGGCCCCGCCTCGCGGGCGCTCGGAACACCGCCCCCCAGCTCCCCCACTCCGGCCGCCCACCCGGGCTGCTCTCCTGGTGCGGCGGCGCCTGGGCCCGGGTCCCGGCCCTCGGCTCCTCGCGAGCATCCTCTCTGCTCCCCTCCCCCTCCCTGACCCCTCTGCTCCCCGGTCCAGCCATGGCCTCTCTCTGCCTCCTAGCCTCGCCGCCACCATTCGCCCGCTCCGAGCCTCGGGAGCGTCGGCGGCTTCTTGCCTCTTCCGAAGGTTTCTGGTGCATTGATAGAAGCAACTTGACTTTCAGCAATGCCAAGTATTCAACTTGAGGGTTTCTCTACGGTGGTGAATTGGTGTGCACAGTGCCAACGTTATTTATCTTTTTTTTTCTCTTAAGTACCCTTGCTCCAAAGCGAAGTTGAGTTCTTGTTTGTGTGCGAGAGGAGTTAGTTGCATGCTGTATGTAGCTGCCTTCTCTGGATTGTATAACTATATTTTATTTAGGTGGATGTTGCCAATGGTACCAGCTAGTGTTATGGTAACTGGGCATCCCAGAGGCAAGGGAAAGAGGTGTGACTTTAAAATGCAGTTCTACTGTGTAGGGATTTTTTTTTTTAAGTACCGTGTTCTTTTCATCCAGGAAGACCTCAGGGCATTTAGCATGTGTTAACTAGCTGTTCTTAGTTTTATGAGAGAGGTGGGTAAAGAGCAGCACCATCCTATTTTACAGATGTGAGCGTGGAGGCAAAAAGTCAAGTCCTGATTCTTTACTCATCCGAAGGGAATATAGACCAGAGTTCCTGGAATTCCTAGTCCATGAGGGATTCTTAGTCAGAAGTGTCATGGAATGTTGGAACTGACTTCCCTGAGATTGTACAGAGCAGTTAAAAGCCACAGAGGCTGGGACTGTCAGCATCTCCATGCTTGAGACTCAGCGGTGTCACAAAGTTAAGTGATACCATACAAGTCATAGCTGCTCTCCGTGTGTTTCCTGCTCTTTATAACCAGAGGAACAAAGGTGCTGTATTCTTTCCAAAGTTACCTGAACGTGTATGAAAGCTCCACTTTCTTGAGCTGCGTTTGGTGTTTCATGATTGTTCCTTGTTGTGGACTCCTTAAGGCCTCCATTCTCTGGGCTGTCTTTAGAAATGCGGGGAAGGAGGCATTCCTTAGAATGAATAGCTGCCTCTTCAATAGACACCCCTGAGCCTTCACACCAGAGACAGGCTGAGGCAGGGACCCTGACCTGGGTTGGGGCAGAGGGTTGCCTGGTGGAGGGAGATAGGAAGGCGCCCTGCACGGGCGGCTTGACACATGGGCCCTATTCCTGCCTCCAGCTCTGACTCATCTTCTGACGCTTGGGGGAGGAGAGGTAGGTGCTTGGTATTTTTGGCTTTCCCCCCATAAAACGGGAGACAGTTTTCTTCATTCCAAGGCTTTTAAACGTCAGTGTCCACCGTGTCCATGCTGAGTTCTCAGTTGAACTCTCTCACAATGCTTGAATGCAGGTATGATTTCTGCAGTATTCTTTAATACAGTTGTATATGTGTATATTCTTATTATTAAAAAAAAAAAAAAACTGGCCAGGTGTGTCCAAGAAATCCTTTAGAACTTTAGCATTTTAAAATGTTGGTTCTTAAGGAGGAATCTGTGTTTGGTAGATTCTTTTGCAATTGGAATTTTATTTTAAGGCAAGGTGGTTTACAAATACTTCTTCCCAATACCACAAGAATTAAACATTCTGTTTTAAAAAATTAAAACTTTACAGATAAGATTAAAACTTTCTTTTGAGCATCTGTCCCCAAAGTAATCTCTGTGTATATTTTTATTGGTTTATGTGTGTTCTTTCAGACTTTGCTAAGCATTTTCAAATGTCTGTTTGTACAGAATGATTCTTTTTTCTGGTTTGCATAGTCTGAAAACCTCTAGCTTTTCTTTTTTTTTCTGAGTGACATTTTTACTAAATTATTTTATTGTTTTTAAGTATTAACATTAAAATGTGCTGTTTATAGACACTTGGTTTCTGTCTAGAACAGGTAACTTTGTGCTTTTAGTCCAGCTGGTCATTAAGTTTTACTGACCCTGATAGCACTGGTAGTATTTGCTCCAGACAATAGGCAAATGATCCTTTCTTAACTTTAAAACAGTTAAATCATTAAGATCCTTGGTGCTTCTCTTGGTTGCAAAGGAAAACTTTGCCATTAAAAATCTCTTATATTTGCCTTTTCTTTGCTTGTGAGGAGGCGTAAAAGGGAGTGGAAGGCGAAGGAAGTTGCTGAAGCAACAGTCCTGGGTGTAAACTTAGCGAGAGTTTAAAATGATAGCTTTAGTTATTTATGACAGCCTCACTGGGGTGAAGACAGAGAAAGGAAAATGTTAACGTTTTCCATGAAAACCGTTCAAATCAGTAATTTCAGAAGATAGATGAGCAAAACGAAATTCACATCAATTTATGGGTTCCTGGTGGTCCAGTAGTTAGGACCCTGCAATTTTGCTGCCGTGTCCTGGGTCTAGTCCCTGATCAGGGAACTAAGATTTCACAAGTTGCTGGGCATGGCAAAAAAAAAAAAAAGAGTTTATGGGTTTAGTGTTAGACATTTATTGAGACTTCTGCTATGTGAAAAGTTAAGTGCTGAATACTGGAGTAGAAGGCAAATAAGGTCACTGACCTCATGAAACTGACAGGCGCTAGTGATATTCCAAGCAGAAGGATTCTCTCCCTAGATTGACCAGAATCAGTAAGGCTTCTGAATTCCTGAAAACCAACATTGTGTTTATTTAACCTTTCTTAAGTTGTGAATAGTAACACACAAAAGGGTATAAAACATAAATGAATAACAATTATTTTAAAGAAAACACAGCTGTAATCGTCTTGCAGGTCAGGAAGCACACTCTTTCCCAGTGACCACCTCTCTCCTCACCCTAGAGGCAACCTAGCCAGTACTAGCTTCATTTTTGTGAAAATCATCCCCTTTCTTTTCGATCGTTTCTGCCAGCTAAATATATGTGTATTTTAATTGCTTAATTTCATGTTTGGCTGCTCTGGGTCTTTGTTTCTGTGCACAGTCCTTCCTTGGTTGTGGTAAGTGGGGGCTCTGCTCTCCTTGCGTGGTGCCAGCTGCTGCTTGCGGCTTCTCTCGTTTCCGAACTTGGGCTCTAGGAACGCAGGCTTCAGCAGTTGTGGCTCACGAGGTTAGTTGCCCCGAGGCATGTAGGATCTTCCAGACCAGGGTTTGAACTTGTGTCCTGAGCATTGGCAGGTGGGTTCTTATCCACTGTACTGCTAGGGAGGTACTGACCTAAAGATTCATCTCTAAACAATATAGTCATTTTGCCTGGTTTTCATCTTTATGCAAGTAGAATCAAAGTAGGTATTCTTGTAAAACCTTTTTTTGGGGTGGGAGCCAGTGTCACATATATGTATATATGTAAGTGTGTGTATGTATATACATTCATTGATGTATTTACACACGTATATGATTTTTTGGTTTGAATTCTTGCTGCATTACAGTTTTTTAAGATTCATCCATGTTGTTACCTGTGACTGTAATTATTGCATGAATATTGCACAGTTATCTATTTGTCATCTGCTGTTGATGGACGTCTGGGTCTTTCTAGTCCAGGGCAGTTATGAGTACTGCTGGGTCATAGATGCGTGTATCCTCAACTTTACCAGCTGAGGCCAATTTTCCAAAGTGGTTGTACCAATTTACATTCCTCCAGTGGTGTCAGCCTTGAATTCATAATCCATTGTGCTTGCTGTTTGACCACAGTATGTTTGGATATTTCCTGAGTGAATGAATAAATGTCACAGAGGTGGTTTGATTTGATCCCTGGCCCTTCCTGTATCACTGTATTTTTATATACTTATGTTTAATTATATGGTTTGAACAACACCCAGCGCCAGAGATGGTTTTCTACTCTATGGCTGAGAAATATACAATAGAATTCTTCCAAAGATCTTTTTTTCTTAGATAGATGTGTAGTTATATGGGGATTTAAATATTGCAAAAGGAAGCATTAAAAATTAAAGTGTCTAGTACTCTTGCCTGGAGAATCCCAGGGATGGGGGAGCCAGGTGGGCTGCCGGCTGTGGGGTTGCACAGAGTCAGACACAACTGAAGCGACGCAGCAGCAGCAGCAGCAGCAGCAGCAGCAGCAGCAGCAGCAGCAGCAGTAGTAGTCTTGTAAAGGTTTTGGAAGACTTACCGCTTGGGCCACGAGATGCCTTGCGGTTGTGAGGTGCATCGTGCTGGAGAAGACTTGCTTGGTGCCAGGCCCTGAATGTGCACGCTTAACGTGTCACGTGTGCAGGAACCCAGGCTCTGAGGGAGGGTTGGTACTAGCATGCTTGTGTACACATGCTGATCCCGAGAGGCACCAGCGCAGGAATTCCCTGGCAATACCAAAGGAACCACAGCTTCTGTGCTATGAGGAGAAATAGTTCCACAGTCTTTGAAATGTCCGTTTTTCCAGGTCTCCCTTCGTATTGGATGGTAGAGGTAGGTCACAACTGGGGTTGATAGTTCCTGCTCTCTGAGTAACTGGTTGCCGGGTTAACTTGAATCGCTTGTGTTTGGTGTTGCTAGCTGGATTTAAAACTGGTGTATGTGAGAGAGAGAGAGAGAGAGAGAGAGAGAGAGAGAGAGAGAGAGAGAGAGAGAAGAGGAGAGAAAGAGGGAGGGAGAGAGGATAGGGAGGTCATGTCAGGACAATTATTAAATTATTAAGTCCAGGTGTGTGTTGAGCATCTCGTGTACCTGGTGTTATCTGCTAACAGTCTGTTTATATCCTAGGGGCAGAGTTACAGTTCTGTAGGTTCAGAAAACACCCTTCAACTGTCACCATGAAATTAACTGATAAATTAGCATCAAAAAAAAAAAAATGAAAACAGGGCTTCCGCGATGGCTCAGCAGTAAAGAATCCGCCTGCAGTGCAGGAGAACTGGTTCAATCCCTGGGTTGGGGAGATCCCCTGGAGAAGGAAATGGCAACCGACTCCAGCATTTTCTGGGAAAATATCCCAGTCCATGGGGTCACAAAGAGTCAGACACAACTGAGTGACTAAGCACACACATACACACACAAAAGAATGTAAAGTTTGTAATACTTTTTTATTTCTTCTGGAAGACATCTTGGAAAATGGCTAAATTGGTCTGTTTTCAGTCTTTACAAATCATGCATACTTTTTCACTCACTGTATTAAATAAAGAGTTCCCCCTCAGATTCTGTAAAATAACCATAATTTAACAAAACTACTTATATATAAATTAGAATTTTTTGAGAAAAGATACCCATAGGAGGAAGATGAAGGTAGAGTCATAACCTCTTAGTCTTAGTGATGGGGGAGATATCTTATTTGTGTTTTTTGATATCCTTTTCCAAAGGATATAATTTACAGAGGAACTGCGATTTCCCCCTGTTGCAGGGAGGAGGAGGAGCTCTGGTGCGGAGGTCACGGCCCTGCCTGCTCACCTCTTCATTTCCCATTCTTTCCCTTCTGTTGACAGAGAGTGACCTCCCACCCAGTGTGGTCAGCTTTCTGCTACCATCCGGAGGTCTCCATGGACAGAGGGGCCCTTTTGAAATTCATATGCAACTGCTGGGCCCACTGGTGGCTTGTCCCCGAACAGTTCCATCGTCAGTGGACCGTGGCAGGTCTTTTTGACTCTTTAGGTCTTTGAGGTTGTGGAGTGGCAGGAAAAAACTCTTTAACAAGAGGGTGTTGTTTCTGTTGACTAGTAAACAGTGACCTAGTGGATAGAGGACCACTGGAGCCTTCCAGCGAGCAGCCCAATGAGTCTCGTGCAGGGTTCTCATGCAAGGTCCTTAGGGCCACTTGGGAAATTATTTCTTTGCCATCCACTGTGCTGGCTTTATACCATAATTTCAGGGGTAGGCAGTTTTTTCCTATGAAGGGTCAGATAGTACATATTTTAGGCTCCGTGGGTCATACAGTTTCTGTTGCAACTATTTAACTTGCTGTTTTAAACGTAACTTGTGACGCAAAAAGGCCATAGTTAATATGTAACAATGAGCGTGGCTGTGCTCCAGTAAAAACTTGACTCATGAACACTGAAATTTTAACCCCATACACTTTTTGTGTGCCATGGAATGCTGTTCTTTTGAGTTCTCTGTTAATGGTGTGAAGGTGAAGTCGCTCAGTCGTGTCCGACTCTATGCGACCCTGTTGACTGTAGCCTCCCAGGCTCTTCCGTCCATGGGATTCTCCAGGCAGGAATACTGGAGTGGGTTGCCGTTTGTTTTTCCAGGGGATCTTCCTGACCTAGGGATTAAACCTAGGTCTCCCACACTGGAGGTAGACACTTTAACCTCTGAGCCACCAGGGACGCCCCTTTCAATGGTTTAGAAATGTATTAACCATTCTTAGCACATGGGCGGTAGAGAAAGAGATGACTGACCAGACACGGCCCGCCTGCCACAGTTTGCCGGCCCCTGATTTGAACAAGAGTAGAGTTTAGGTTCAGGGGCTTCCCAGGTGGCGCTAGTGGTAAAGAATCGGTCTGCCAAGGCAGGAGATGCAAGAGACACAGTTTTGATCTCTCGGTTGGGAAGATGCCCTGGAGAAGGAAATGGCAACCCACTCCAGTGTTGCTGGGATAATCCCATGGACAGAGGAGCCTGGCAGGCTATAGTTCATGGGGTCGCAAAGAATCAGACATGACTGAGCAGGCACGCAGAATGAGGTTCCTAGGCCAGTGGATTCTCATTTAGCATGTGACGGGGGGAGCCTGCCATCTATGGGGTCACACGACTGAAGTGACTTAGCAGCAGCAGCAGTTAGTAGTGTAATCTACAAAGAACTATGTGTATTATCTTTTTTGTGTCAGACTATTCTTCACTTAGTTTTGGCTGCACAGGGTCTTTGTCGCTGTGTGTGGGCTTTCTCTAGTCTCAGCGGTTTCTCTTGTTGCCGAGCACAGGCTCCAGGGTGCACAGCCTTGGGGGCTGTGGCGCGTGGGCTCTGTTGTTCCACGGCATGTGGCATCTTCCTGGATCAGGGGTTGAGCCCATGTCTCCTGCACTGGCAGGAGATTCTTTATCTTGGAGCCACCAGGGAAGCCCAAGATTATTTCTTTAGGAGACAGGTAAAGCCAAGGGAATGACTTCAGGGTACTGTGTTCTTTGACTCCTGTTTAACTAAAACTTTGATTTCTCCCTTTGCTCCAGGAAGGCTAAGATACACAGTTGCTCTCAGAATTTGGGAAGCCTGCTGTCCTTTGGCAGGGATATAGGGGTATGTGTGGCATTATCGGGTTCCCTTCCTCCAGCTAATGTGAGAGACCTAACCTGCTTATCTTGTTCAGCTCAGAAACTCTCATAGATGCCACTTCCCTGCTGGCTCAGCGGGTAAAGAATCCGTCTGTAAGGCAGGAGACCTGGGTTCTTTCCCTGGGTTGGGAAGATTCCCTGGAGAAGGGAATGCTACCCACGCCAGTATTCTGGCCTGGAGAATCCCTTGGACTATACAGTCCATGGGTTGCAAAGAGTCGGACACGACTGAGCAACTTTCACTTTTGATTTATAAAGAAAAATGGGAGGTTAATCCATCAATAGTTTACAAATGAAGTTAATTTGGTATAAAAGTACGAAAAATGTGGAATTTGGCCAGGGGTATGAAAAAGAAATCCCTGTGGGGAGAAAGTCGAGGCTCACAGCCTGAGTTTTAAAGATGCTGATATATCTAGTGAGACGTCAGATGGTTAGATGGTCAGAGTGCTCACCTCTCCACTCTTGAGCGCTTAGTCCTGTGAAGTTCTAATTTTTGAATTCATTTTTGTCTTCTTTAAACTAATAATGAACATCTTACTGAGATCTTATTTGTGAATGGACCAAAGATATCACGATTCTGCTTTTCAAGGAATTTTGAGGCAAACTTATACTTACCTTGGGTTTAGTTGCTGATGTGTGGTTTTTCCTTTCCTTTCTTTTTTTTTTTTAAATACTGTGGGTTGGGTTTTCCTGGTGGCTCAGACAGTAAAGAATCCACCTACAAAGTGGGAGACCTGGGTTGGGAAGATCCCCTGGAGGAGGGCATGGCAACCCACTCCAATATTCTTGCCTGGAGAATCCCAATGGACTGAGGAGCCTGCAGGGCAGAGTCAGACACAGCTGAGCGACTAAGTACACCACAGCTGAATACTGTGGATCTGGATGTTCTTCCCTATGGAAATCAGAGTTTACCAGGAATCTGTGATTCATGTTAAAGTATTATTTGTATAGCCTGTGGCATAAATTGGTTTCCACTTATTACCAAGCAAGCTTAAATGTGATTGTGGAAATACTGCACCCATTTTCTTGGTTCAGGTTGATCAGATTTTTCACACCCAAAGACCGTCTCATACCACTTAGCGGTTTAGGCTATTTTAGATGAATATCCATATTATAGATAAAGCACAGTCAGACCAGCCTTCCATTCCATAATTTCTCTCTTTCTGTAGTTTTTGTTTTCTTCCCTGGTGAGATGTACGTTTTGGTAGTCTTCAGATAGTCAATCTGTTGTGGTCAGATTGTATGACTCATCAACAAATGAGCCACTCATGGAGAAGGGGTTCTGGCCCCAGTGGGGGTACTCACTTTCTGTGTAGAGTGTGGGAAAGCCTCTTGGCGTCCATTTACCTGATTCCTCATCTGGGAACCATGACAGCACAAGGATACTGATCCCGGAGAGGCTGAGGTGCTCGTGTGGCTTCAGTAAGAGAAGCGCTCGAGTTGGCCTCAGCAAGTCCTGCGGGACCGACGGAGGCAGATTAATGAGACCTGCGCTTCTCGCCCTTCAGTGTGTGTACAGCTTACCTGGGATCTTGTTAAGCTGCAGAATCGGATTCCGAGGGTGTGGGATGGGGCCCGAGATTCTGCATTCAAGCTCCAGGTTTCTGGCTACGGGGCCCTGGACCACATTTTGTGAGCAGTGAGGGGCTGTAGAGAAGGGCTGGTGTTCTTCATTTGGAATCTCCAAATAGGGAGACTTCTTACAAAGCAGGAACGGAACGGCGCCTGCTTGAAATGGATTGGAGGAAAAGCATGATAGTGTAATCCCTGAGACACTTGCCCGAGAATCAGCTCAGGTTTTCAGCACCACTGTTTACTTTGTCTTGACCCTGTGCGTTCTCTGCATTGCTGCAGCACCCACTGTTGGCACCACCCATTCGATGCAGTTAATGTTAGCCTATCTCTTATTGTTGCTCACCTGTTTTATATGTATATCTATGAGGAGCCTGCAGGGCAGAGTCAGCACAGCTGAGCGACTAAGTACACCACAGCTGAATACTGTGGATCTGGATGTTCTTCCCTATGGAAATCAGAGTTTACCAGGAATCTGTGATTCATGTTAAAGTATTATTTGTATAGCCTGTGGCATAAATTGGTTTCCACTTATTACCAAGCAAGCTTAAATGTGATTGTGGAAATACTGCACCCATTTTCTTGGTTCAGGTTGATCAGATTTTTCACACCCAAAGACCGTCTCATACCACTTAGCGGTTTAGGCTATTTTAGATGAATATCCATATTATAGATAAAGCACAGTCAGACCAGCCTTCCATTCCATAATTTCTCTCTTTCTGTAGTTTTTGTTTTCTTCCCTGGTGAGATGTACGTTTTGGTAGTCTTCAGATAGTCAATCTGTTGTGGTCAGATTGTA
This sequence comes from Madoqua kirkii, assembly GCA_006408675.1. Lineage (NCBI taxonomy): Eukaryota > Metazoa > Chordata > Mammalia > Artiodactyla > Bovidae > Madoqua > Madoqua kirkii. The sequence goes on from SJYC01113605.1 coordinate 33,179, forward strand.
TGACTCATCAACAAATGAGCCACTCATGGAGAAGGGGTTCTGGCCCCAGTGGGGGTACTCACTTTCTGTGTAGAGTGTGGGAAAGCCTCTTGGCGTCCATTTACCTGATTCCTCATCTGGGAACCATGACAGCACAAGGATACTGATCCCGGAGAGGCTGAGGTGCTCGTGTGGCTTCAGTAAGAGAAGCGCTCGAGTTGGCCTCAGCAAGTCCTGCGGGACCGACGGAGGCAGATTAATGAGACCTGCGCTTCTCGCCCTTCAGTGTGTGTACAGCTTACCTGGGATCTTGTTAAGCTGCAGAATCGGATTCCGAGGGTGTGGGATGGGGCCCGAGATTCTGCATTCAAGCTCCAGGTTTCTGGCTACGGGGCCCTGGACCACATTTTGTGAGCAGTGAGGGGCTGTAGAGAAGGGCTGGTGTTCTTCATTTGGAATCTCCAAATAGGGAGACTTCTTACAAAGCAGGAACGGAACGGCGCCTGCTTGAAATGGATTGGAGGAAAAGCATGATAGTGTAATCCCTGAGACACTTGCCCGAGAATCAGCTCAGGTTTTCAGCACCACTGTTTACTTTGTCTTGACCCTGTGCGTTCTCTGCATTGCTGCAGCACCACTGTTGGCACCACCCATTCGATGCAGTTAATGTTAGCCTATCTCTTATTGTTGCTCACCTGTTTTATATGTATATCTTGTGTCATCTCTTGAAGATGATAAAATCCTAGCACAGGGTGATGTCTCTTGTACCTTATATCCCTGTTCTGGTGACTCTTGGTGCATCGCACACCACTCCAAAACTCAGTGGTGTAAAAGTCGTTTTTCTTTTGCTCACAGATTCATGTAGGTCGAGAATTTGGACCGTATGTAGTAAGGACAACTTGTCTTTGCTCCACAGTGTCTGGAGGTGACTTGATGATTGGGAGCTAGCTTATGGTGTCTTGTCTTTTTTGAATATGGAACGCTTCACGACTTTGCGTGTCATCCTTGCGCAGGGCCATGCTAATCTTCTCTGTCTCGATCCAATTTTAGTATATGTGCTGCTGAAGCGAGCGCTGTCTTTTCTTTAAAAAAATCTTTTTATTTATTTATTTGGCTGTGCTGGGTCTTAGTTGCAGCATGTGGGATCTAGTTTCCTGACCAGGGATGGAACCCAGGCCCCCTGCAGGGGAGGGGAGTGTGACCTCTCAGCCACTAGACCTCCAGGGAAGTCCCGAGAACCACTGAAGTGTCTTGATTCACACATTTAGTAGTTGATCCTGGCTGTCAGCCGGGATGTCTGCTGGGCTGCTGGCTGGAACTCCCGCAAGCGACCTCTCCACGCGGCGACTCTGGCTTCCTTGGGCTGCCTCACAGCCTGGCAGCTGGGCTCCAAGAGCACGTGGTTGGAGACCAAGGAGAGGTGTTTGACCTGTTCATGATCTAGCCTCAGAAGCATCATCTCTACTTTACTGTTCTGGTTGGTCACATGGGATGCAGGGTGTTATTGTGGCCATTCTTGGCAAAGACATTCTGCCATAGTCCCAACAGCGCTTGGAATAGTTGTTGAACACGCAGCCTGAACTCAGTAAATACTGTTGTGTCAATGAGCGACAAATATCTTAAACATCTAGCGCGGTGAAGACCCAAATTAAAAAACCAGTTCCAAATGGGAACAGACTGCCCCTGGCACAAGTACCTGCCTACTTTCACCTTTCATAGCTAGTTATAGGAAGCTAGTTATGGTCTCTTCTTATTCCGTTTCCAACATGAGAATCTGTGAGTTTATCAGTGGAGCTGAACTTCCTAAGGCTGTGCGTCTCTGTGCCTGTCGGCATGCTTTTCTCCCTGCTCTCGTCGAGTGGACTGCTCCTGTCTTCCTTTGGACTGTGGTCTGCTCTCCACCCAGCAGCTGGCTAGCGTCTTCAAATGATAAGCCTTTGTTAGGCTCAGTTCATGGGCTGGTTGGTGGTCCATAGGAGTATATTGAGATGTCAGCCAGGCCATGACGCCACACGCAGTTACTCTACAGCTACACTCTAGGGGAGTATTTGTGGCCAAACTGTCAAAATGGTGATTCTCAGATTCCTTAGTTCTTTGTGTGTTATGTATGTCTGTCCTCTCTCCAGCCATTGCATCAGTTAAATTATATGGCAGGAAAAGCAAAAACAACCCCTCCTCCAAATCTAAGATGTTTTAGCAAATTAGCTTTCCAAATTTAGCTCTCCAGATAAGTGAGCACAATTTGTGAATATCTTTTATTTTGTTTTAACACGAATGCAGCTCAGTATTTGTTTGAATTTTATTCTCAGTATTTTATCAGAAAGGTTTCTTTTTTTCCCCTTAAATTTTCCACACTGTGATTTTTATTTGTAAGAGTTAACTTTTCCCCCCCAGTGGAACACATTTCTTTTATTTAATATTTTTTGAATATTTATATTTATTGGGCTCCTCCAGGTTTTTGTTATTGCACATGGGATCTTTATTGTGGCGTGCGAACTCTTAGCTGTGGCATGTGGGATCTAGATCCCCAACCAGGGATCAAACCCAGGCCCCCTGCTTTGGGAGCACAGAGTCTTAGCCACTGGACCAGCAGGGAAGTCCCCTCAGTGGAACACATTTCTGATTTAATAATGAAATATAATGAGAAAAGTAGGATTTATGTACTTACAGCAATGTAGGTAATGCCTCTATTTTGATGACTTTAAGGTTTTCTTTTGTTTAAAAGTAGACATTTAATGAAAGAAGAAAATGTGATTACGTAGGCTTTTCGTGTATTAACAAAATAAGAAGCATAGGCCTCCAGTACATATTATGAACCTCTGAAACTCCTAAAGCTAAAGATATCTTAGATCATTGTAAAGGGTCCTCACTGGCACTGCTGTGACCATTTTTTCTGCTTATTCAAAAGAAGAAGAAAAAGCTGTGGACAGAATTTCAGTTCTTTAAGGCCTGATTCTAGTGGTTTTCTTGTCGTGACTTTTCTTTTTTTAAAGGTAGCTTCTGTGGCAGTGGGATGGGTCCTGAGAATAGACGGGCTGCAGGTGGCCAGTCTGCACCTGTTCCGGGTTGGATCCTGGCGCCCGCATCCCAGGAGTGCTCCAGCTGTTGCAGCTTCCGCTTCCCTGAGATGGCAGGCCCCCTAGGCAGGCACTTTGCTGCATTTTGTCTAGCACTTAGATCTTTGATGTTCATTATTCAGAGACCAGCATCGTCCCTGACACTTCTTATAACTTGTTAAAAAAAAAAAAAAACAACTCTCGGGTTGGTTTAGGACAGCTCCTCCTGTTTGTCCTTCACCTCACCCCCATTCTCCTGGCCCAGAAAGCGTTTGCTCCCTCTCAGAAGTAAATGCAGCTGAGCGCTGTGAACGTCAGTGAGTGAGCTGAACACCATGGACAGCGGCGTGGACAGTCTTTGGCGTTCTCTCGGGTCACCCTGTCCCAGAGGCCCGGGCGCTGCAGGGGGAGCCGTGCTGTCACTCAGGGCACCGTGGAACCCCTGCCCCGCACACCCGGTCAGGCTTTCACTCTCCCAGTAGATACCGTTTTCCCTGCAGACGGTCACTGAGTTGATGTTGACACACCTGTGGTGTCATGCCCATGTTTTTTATTCATTTTGATCAGACTCTGCTAATCTTAGACATGAAGCAGACCAGGGCTTCTTGCTCTGCCTTCCCGGCGGGGCCTGCTGCTCGCGGGGGTCCTCCCTCTGCCATCAGGGGGGCTTTCTGGGACCTGGAGGCTGTACTGTCTGTGGCGCTGTCTCCGTCTTCTGGGCAGGAGGAGAAGCTGGTGCAGCTCAGCCCCTCTGGGTCAGTCTTTGATCTGCTTAGGCAGGGCTAAGGCCCCTCTCGTGCACCGAAGGCTGGGGCGCTGGGGGCTGGGGGCGCTGGAAGGGCGGGCGAGGAGGCCGCAGCCGCGCCCCACGGGCGCCGTGAAGCCGGCTGTGGGCTTGAGCCGGGAGCCCAGATGCCTTGAGCCTCTTCTCATGAAGAACCCTGCACCTTGCCCTCTCCCAGCTGAAATCCCTCGCCTTTTCCAAACCTTGTGTTTTCCAGTCTGCAAGAAGGGTTTGGGAGTCTCGGTCAGAGGAGCATCTGTATACTGGTGCCCTCTGAGTGCTCTCTGGCAGAAGTTGTTTTTCTGAACCTTGGACTCGGCTTTGGCAGTTTAAGCAGGTTTTTGGCACGAGACTGACACGCAGCAGCAGGGAGGGAGCATCCTGTCTGTCTCGCTTGGATTCTGCCCCAAGGATCCACAATCTGCTTGCTTTTCCCTGCAGCACCGAGTACCCTCTCACTGCCCAGCGAGGGAGGAGTTAACTGAGTAAGCTAGGCTTTCAGCCCACCCATCCCTTACCTGTGGCCCTTGATGAATACCTTTCCACTGAAAAGGCCCATGAGCCTGGGACCCCAGCCTCAGGAGGACAAGTGGCTTCCCAAACAGAGTAATTATTTGGGAGACCACAGGACATGAGTCCCTCTTAATTAGACAGTAACTGGATAACCTGGTTGGAAATTTGATTAGCATCTTCCACATTGAGGAAGGAGTTATCACCAGCAGCTCAAAAGCCTTACGTGGTGTGTTTATTGCCGCGTGGTGACTTTGCTTTTTAAACTATTAGGATTCTGCCAGGGAGAGACTTGGAAGCGGCCTGAGACTGCGCTCTGCTGCAGGACGGGCTGTTCTCCCAAAGTTCTGCCCGTTTCCATGTACATCTAACCGCACGTCCGCACTCATTTCCTCACACAGCTGCTTCCTTGTTTGTCTTTTGATGCGATTTCACTTACACACGACCCCTGTGTCACTGGGCGGCCGATGTGGGCCCCACACGAGGGGTGGTAAGCCTGGGAGAGGCAGCTCCCTTGTAGTGAGCAAGGGCAGTTTCTGAGACACTGAGGGGTCAGCACTGGCACTCTGAGTGCCTCAGTCTGGATGGGGAGTCGGAGCAGCGCACCAGGACATCACTCCTGCAGGGGTGCTCATTGTCCCCCGACCAGCAGCAGCAGCCTCGCCAGCTCCCGAGCCCCCTCTCCCAACCCCTCTTTCCCAACCTCTAAGTTGGGACCTCTGGGGGCGGGGCTTAGCAGTCTGCTTCAGCAAGCCGTCCAGGTGATTCTGATGCTCGCCAAGTGTGAGAACCCCTGCAGTAGAGAGCTGCAGAACGCTCCGTCAGTTTTAGGAATACCACGTAACGATTCCATGTTTGTATATGCTGCAAAATGGTCACCACGGTAAAGTCTGTCACTGTGGTTAACCAAGTTTTCTTGTGGCAAGAACGTCTAGGATTATTCTCTTAGCGGCTTTCAAACATGCAGTGCAGCGCTGACGGTAGTCCCCATGCTATGCATCACATCCCCGGGGCTGACTGTGAGATTGGAAGTTTGACTCTTTTAACCCTCCTCATCCATTTAATCCCCACCTCTGAGAACCAGCAATTTGTTCTCTGTAGCTTTGAGCTCTTTTTTTCTAGGATTCCAGGCGTAACTGCTGCTCTGCAACATTTGACTCACTTCACCTAGCATAATGCCCTCAGGATCCGTCTATGCTGTTCTGAATGGCAAGATCTCCTCTTGTTTATGGCTCATTAATATTCCATGGTGTTTGTATCTATACTGCGTTTTCTTTATCCATTCATCCATGCATGGACACATGAGGTTGTTTCCATGTCTTGGCAGTGAACGTGGGGATGCATCTATCTCCTTGAGTTAGTGTTTTTGTCTTTGTTGGATAAATACCCAGAAATGGAATTGCCAGCTCATGTGGTAATCCTGTTTTTAACTTTTTAGGGACCCTCCATATGGTTTTTCTCTAGTGGTTGTACCAACTTATATTTGCATAAACAGTGCTCAGGGGTTACTTTTTCTCCACATCCTTGCCTATACTTGTTATTTCTTGTCTTTTTGATAATGAATTGAGGTTTTGGTTTGTATTTCCCTATAATTAGTGGTGTTGAATAGCTTTTCATGTACCTGTTGACCATCTGTATTTCTTCTATGGGAAAATGTCTATTCAACCCTCTGCCGATTTTAAAATTTGATTTTTTTTCTATTGAATTGCATGCACTTTTTATATAGTTTGGATCTTCACCCCTTATTGGTCAAATCATTTGCAAATATTTTCTCCCATTCCATATGCTGCCTTTTTGTTTAGTTTCCTTTGCTGTGCAGGAGCTTTTTACTTTGATGTTGTCCTCCTTGTTTATTTTTGCTTTTGTTGCCAAATCCAAAAAATCACTCCTAAGACGAGTGTCAAGGGACTTGCCTCCTAGGTTTTCTTCGCAGTTTTATGCCTCCATCCTTTTATTATTGTGGTGTGTCACACGGGTTGATTTGCAGATGTTGTACCACCCTTGAATTCCTGGGATAAATTGCACCATATCATTGTATGTGATCCTTTTAGTATATCCAGCAATCTTGTTTGTTGGTATTTTGTCGAGTTTTCCATTAGGTTTATCAGAGATACTGGTGTGTAATTTTCTTGTGGTGTCCTTGTCTGGTTTTGGTATTAATGTTATGCTGGCCTTGTAGGATGAGTTTGGAAGTGTTTGCTCCTCTTCTGTGTTTCAGAAGAGTTTGAGGATTGGTACATATTCTGTAAATGTTTGGTGGAATTCACCGGAAAAGCTGTCTGTAACTTAAACTTTTGTTCATTGGTGGCACAGGGTTGTGGGAGGTGGGGGTTAATTAGGGATTCAGTCGTCTTCCTGGTTATTGGTCTGTTCAGATTTTTTATTTCTTCATGATTCAGCCTGGGTTTATAATTACTCCTCTGTATTTCTGTTGTGTATCAGTTGTGAAATTTTTTCCTTCATGCCTGATTTTGAGTCCTTTGTGTGTGTGTGAGTCTAGCTAAAGATTTGCCAATTTTGTTGATCTATTCAAGGAGTGACCTTTTAGTTTCATTGATCTTTCATATTGTCTTTTAAAAAAATGTTGATTTGGTTGCTTTGGGGCTTAGTTGCAGCACCGGATCTTTGGGCTTCGTGGCCCCCTGCATACCGCCTGTGGGGTTGAGTTCCCTGACCCCAAGCCCCCTGCAGCGGAGCGCCAAGTCTCAGCCACCAAGGAGGTCCTTCTTAGCCTTCACAGACTCTGTTTCTTTTCACTCTGATCTTCGTTACTTCTCTCCTTTTACTAACTTGGGCCTTTGTTCTTTTTCTGGTTCCTTGAGGTGTCGAGTTAGAAGACTCTGAGATCTTGTTTCTTGATGTGCAGGCATTTATCATTATGAACTTCTTAGGACTGCTTTTGCTGTCCCCCCTAAGTTTCAGTGTGCTGTATTTCCACGTTCATTGGTCGCAGGTATGCTTTCTCTTTTGTTTTCTTCTATGGCCCATTGGTTGTTCAGTAACATGCTGTTTAATCTCCACTTATTTGCGAATTTTCCAGTTTTCTTCTTGTGATGATCTTTAGTTTCAGACTGGTGTGATTGGAAAAGATGCTTGATATGGTTTCAGTCTTAAGTTTATTAAGAGTTGTTTTGTGGCCTAAGTTTATGATCTGTCTTGGAGATTGTTGCATGTGCACTTGACAAGAATATATATTCTGTTGCTTTTGGATGAAATGTTCTGTATATATGTGTTATGGTTACCTGGTCTAACGTGTTTGTTTAAAACTGATGTGTCCTTTCTGATATTCTGTCTGGATGATCTGTCCATTGATGAAAATGGAGTATAAAGTCCCATATTATTACATCACTGTCTGCTTCTCCCTTGAGGTCTGTTAATATTGCTTTATGTATTTAGATGCTCCTATATTGGGTGCAGAAATATTTACAAATGTTTTATCCTTTTGTTGACACCCCCTCCCCACTTTATCATGTAACGCCCTTCGTTGTCTCTATTTTAAAGTCTATTTTGTCTGAGTATAGCTACTCAGCTTTCTTTTGGTTTCCCTTTGTATGGAATATCTTTTCCCATCCTCACTTTCAGTCTGTATATCCTGACAACAGAGGTAGGCAACACATCTTTTTTTTTTTTTTTAATTCATCCACTTTCTGTCTTTTGACTGTAGAATTGAATCTGTATACATTTAAAGTATTATTGATAAGCGTGTCCCTCCTGCTCTTTGGCTCGCTGCTGTCTGGCTATTTTGTCGCCTCTCTGTTCTCTTGCTGTCCTGCTCTGTGGTTTGCTGGCTTCATTTGTTTGTGGCCGCACGGGTCTCCATTGCTGCACAAGGGCTTTCTCTAGCTGTGGAGCAGGGGCTGCTCTTGAGGTGCAGCGTGCAGGCTTCCCATTGTGGCGGCTTTTCTTGTGGGGGAGCACCAGCTCTAGGGCGCTCGGGCCGCGGTGCTTGCGGCACGTGGGCTCAGGAGCTGTGGCACACTGGCTTAGCTGGCCCCTGACACGTGGAGTCTTCCTGGAGCGGGTTGAATCCATGTCTCCTGCATTGGCGGGTGGATTCTTAACCCCTGGACCACCAGGGAAGTCCTGATGGTTTTCTGTAGTAGTATGTTTAGGTTCTTTTATTTCTCAGATCTTTTGTGAATCTCTCATGAATAGGTTTTTGCTTTATGATTACCGTGAGGGTTACGCATAACTTATCAACAGTCAAACTTTCAGTCATTCTAAAACTCTACATTTTTACTCTATCCCCCAGGTTTTGGTTTTTTTGGTTGTTGTTAGGTTTTACACCATTTTATCTTGTATATCCCTTAACTATTATATTTTCTGCTAGTGTATTTTTTAACCTTCATCCTGGCTTTATGAGTAACTCATCCATACTACTTTTATGTTTTATTTTTCTAAACTGTACTGTATTTACTTCTACCATTGAGATTTATATTTTCATATATTTTCCTACTACTACTTAGTGGCCTTTATTTTTCAGCTTAAGAAAGTTGCCTTAATTCTTGTAAGGCCGGTTTACTTTTTGCTAGTCTGGAAAACTTGATCTTTAAATTCTGAATGACAGCTTTGCTGAGTATTCTTGTCTGGAAGTGTTTTCTTTCACATCTTGATTCATCATGCCACTCCCTTCTGACCTGGAAAGTTTCTGCTGAAAACTTGCTGATAGTCTTCTGGTGGTTCCCTGTATGTACCTTAGCTGTTTTCTTCTGTTTTATGAAAGTTTTCTTGTGTTTTCACTTTTAACAGTTTAATTATAACGTGTCTTGGTATGGGTCTTTTGAAGTTTATTTGGACCTTTTCCAAACTTCCTGGATCTGAATGTGTTTTCACCCCTAGTTAGGGAAGTTTTCAGCACTTTTTCTCTCAGGTTCCCTGTATGTACCTTAGCTGTTTTCTTCTGCTTTTATGAAAGTTTTCTTGTGTTTTCACTTTTAACAGTTTAATTATAACGTGTCTTGGTATGGGTCTTTTGAAGTTTATTTGGACCTTTTCCAAACTTCCTGGATCTGAATGTGTTTTCACCCCTAGTTAGGGAAGTTTTCAGCACTTTTTCTCTCTTCTCATGCTGTACTTATTTGCTCAGTCGTGTCTGACTCTTTGCTACCCATGGACTATGGCCCACCAGGCTCCTCTGTCCATGCGGATTCTCCAGGCAAGAATACTGGAGTGGGTTGCCATACCCTTCTCAGGGGATCTTCCCAACCCAGGGATTGAACCCAGGTCTCTGGCACTGCAGGCAGATTCTTTACTGTCTGAGCCACCAGGGAAGCCTTGTAAAGGTTTGTCTGCTTGATGTTATCTCGCAAGTCCCTTAAGCAATCTTCACTTTTTTCTCTTTTTTTACTGCTCTGTTGGTTTGAGTTTCACTGCCCTGTGTTGGAGTTCATTAATCCTTTTTACTGTCAATCTAGTCTGCTGTTGAATTCCTCGAGTGCATTTTTCAGTTAAATTATTGTATCCTTCAACTCTGTGACTTCTTCTTTCTTATATTTTCTCTTTGAAAATGAAGTTCATTCATTCTTTTCTCAAGTGAGCATCATTATGACCATGATTTTGAACTCTTTAACAGGTAAACCATTTATCTCCATTTCAGGTAAGGACATTTTCTGAGGTTTTATCTTGTTCTTTCATTCGGAACAAAGCCCTCTACTTCATCTTCCTTAACTCTCTGTTGGTTTCTGTCCATTAGATAAAACAGCCACCTTCCCAGTTTTGGAGGAGTGACTTTTTGGTTGTCTCTCAAATCTTTGTGATTGTCTGAGCGGCCTATTTTTAGTGGCTCCCGGTAGGTGCAGGTGGACCCCAGACTGTCAGAGTTCTATCGGGAAAGGTCTCGGTCCCCAGCTTTTGAAGTGTGTAAATTCACGGGCTTGTGGGGCCACTAGCATTAAGTCCCGCTGTCCACCAGAAACAGGTGATCTAGAGGCGTTCCCTGGGCTGCAGTCACAAAAACTGCGGTACTGGATGAGCATACACATTCCTTTCTAGAAGATACCAGAGAGTTGGAGTGAGACAGAGGGAGAACAAAAGATGGTGTCTGCCAGCCTCTGTTCCCGTCCCCAGAGCGTGCCGAAGCAGAAGCTCCCGGACAAGCAAATAGGCCTCTCACAGAAAGACAGACTGAGAGTGTGTGGATACCTGTGTGGCGCCCCAGGGCTGGTAGCCGGCCCAGAACTGTGTTTGCCCCCAGAGGGAGGTGATCAAGAAGTGTCCCCTGGGTGGCAGCCACAGAATCCAGGGCACCACACACACCGGTGATCTGGAACGCAGCAGAGGGAAAGCGCGAAGATGGTGCTCACCCTCTGAGGTCTTTGCGGAGGGTTATGGTAGCCTGCCCCGCAGGTTGAAAGCTGTAGCTGTTGCTTAAAAACTATTTAAAAATGTTAAATATGCAGATGTCACCTGACCCAGCCCTTCCACCCCATGGGCTTCCCTGGTGGCTCTGCTGCTGAAGAATCTGCCTGCAATGTAGGAGACCCGGCCTGAGTCCCTGGGTTGGGAAGATCCTCTGGAGAAGGGAAAGGCTTCCCATTCCAGTATTCCGGCCTGGAGAATTCCCTTGTATACAGCCTATGGGGTCGCAAAAAGCCTCGGACACGACTGAGCGACTTTCACTTTCCGTTCCTAGGTAGTTAACCAGGAGAAAGGAAGGTGTGTAGCCACACAAACGCCTGTACATTAATGTTGACATCAGCTTCACTTGGGCTAGTCCCAAACAAGCGTCAGAGATGAACAAACTGTATCGGCACAGTGGAATCCTACTCAGCAATAAAAGAAAGGAATGACTTATTAATAGACACAGTTTCATGGGTGAATGTGAAAATAATTATGCTGAGTGAAAGCCAGACCAAACAGAAAAACCCTGTATCGAATGAGTCCACTGTGTAAGTCTAGAGAACGTAAACTACAGTGACAGAAAGTGGACCAGTGGTTGCTTGGGAATGGGGCTGGAGGGTGAGGGAGGCATGCGTTATAAAGGAGCGTGAGGACATTCTGGGGGTGATGGATATGTTTATTATTTTGAGGTCATGGTGTCTTGAGTGTATGTATGTCAAAACTCATCATTTTACATCAAATTGTATGTCAGTTATAGCTCCACAGAGCTATAAAAAAAAAGAAAATTTAACTAATGGTTACCTGGGAAAGGCAGAGGGACTGTTTTCCCTATGTTCTAGGAGTTCTGTGGTGTCATGTCTTTTAATTAGGTCTTTAAGCCATTTTGAGTTTATTTTTGTGTGTGGTATATTCTCACTTCATTGATTTGCATATGACTGGGGGAGGATCACATTTTTAATAATGCTGATTGGTGCTCACATTGTTTTGCATAAATGAATAAATGAGAGGGCCGACATGGACAAGAAAACAAAATGAAAGTCGTTTCAGACTGCTCTCCACCACCAGCAGCTCCTGGAGTTGACCTTGGTGGCCGAGGCCGCCTCTGCAGCGCTGCTCCTGTGGAGCTGGCTGGCTCCCTGCACCCGGCTTGGCTGCTGCACCCCACCCCACGCTGCTGGCCTGGCTGCAGGCACAGGGGAGAGTTCAGCTTCCTGAGCATTTCCTGCAGGCCCCGTGAGCAGAGCCTTACATTTCAATATGCTGTCTCTGAATCCTCCTTTCAAAAATTCATCTTTACTATGGCCAAAAGTGCACTTAACGACACACAACCCGTGGCATGAAAAATCTTAACAAAAAGCTGAGGCTTGGGTTGACAGTTTTCAAACTGTTTACCTGCCTGCATTTACCTATTCTCAGCTGTAGCACATGGGCATATGAACTCAGTTCTTTAAGGTGCAGCACGTGGGATCAAGTTCCCTGACTGGGGAAGCCCAGGCCCCCTGCACTGGGAGCACGGTGTCTTAGTCACTGGACCACCAGGGCAGTCCCAGGTTGATCGGTCTCACTGGCACATTCTTTATATACACATGGAGATATACTGAACACGCTTTCCACTTCCTAGCTTTATTCCAGTCAAACCCAGTTTCGTAGTAAAAAACCCGGGAGGATTTCTTTTGATTTTCCTGATTGACCACATTCCCACCTCCTTGTCTTTCTACAGATCTGGTTTGTATCCCGTCTGATCAGCAGTCTCTCACATAAGACTTTCCAGACCCAGGACTCCAGAGGAACCAGGCACCTCACAAGTGGGTAGCCCCAGCGCCGCCTCTGTCTGTGAAATGGGGATGCTCTTCTGACTGGAATTACTCCGGGCAGCCCTCCGGGGCCCTGGGTGGGGGATACGCACACTTCTCAGGGCACAGACTAAAGTGGTGTGAAAGACGACATAGGCATTCTGTTAAACTTTATTTCCAGCATACATCTTAAGCTGGGGCAGCGGGGAGAGGGGGGGACACATCTTGGAGGTTAGAAAAATCTTGGGCTGACGAAAGTGTATTTGGCCACATCCAGGGTCAGGTGAGCTAAAAGCTAAAATGCTCATTAACTTAGACGAGTGAATTTTTGCTACCATGGCCTTGAGGTTACCTGGGATTGTTTCCATGGAAATGTCACAGCAAAGGCATTCAGATGTCACAAATAATAAATATGATAGAGTTCGCTCTTTTAAATTATAAAGAGCTAAGGAGAAGGCAATGGCACCCACTCCAGTACTCTTGCCTAGAAAATCCCATGGATGGAGGAGCCTGGTAGGGTGCAGTCCACGGGGTCGCTAAGAGTCGGACACTACTGAGCGACTTCACTTTCAGTTTTCACTTTCATGCACTGGAGAAGGAAATGGCAACCCACTCCAGTGTTTTTGCCTGGAGAATCCCAGGGACGGGGGAGCCTGGCGGGCTGCCGTCTATGGGGTCGCACAGAGTCGGACACGACTGAAGCGACTTAGCAGCAGCAGCAAGGTGACCATATGTTCCTGGCTTTTCTATAACTGATCCAGTTCAGTATCTCTTTAGTTCACAAAGCCCACTCATTGGAATATAATACCTAAAGCGGTATCATTTTTACACCTTTGTAAGATCTCTATGTCTAGAGTTAGGCTTATGAAAATATGGCCATCATAGCCGTGGAGGTAGGCAGGAACATATGAAAGAGCACGGCCTTAGGTGGGATCCGAAGTTCTGATCTCTTCCTAATTACCACTGAACACCCCTCGGTAAGAGCAGGACCCTACAAGGCTGTTATTCAGGGATTAGCCGCACTTGTTTCTGTCTTTAACATTCCCTAAAATAGGAAGACTTTCTCTTTAGTGCCTTAAAAAAAAAAAATCAGAGCGCTGAATTTTACATTGATTTTGCATGTTGGCATCTTTGACTACCTTTCCTGTTAATCAGTGAAAATGATGTCTCCATCCTGTGAAGAACAGTTATAGAAAATAACCATCTCCAATTGTCTCACCTTCCCATTCCGCAGACACTGCAGAAGGCTGCACTGAATATTATAGAAAATAACCATCTCCAATTGTCTTGCCTTCCCATTCCGCAGACACTGCAGAAGGCTGCACTGAATCAGTAGCATTTAGGGTACTGACGGATACCTGTATCTTGCAGGAAGGCGACTGTAACTTCCAATTCCTTGGTGGAGGAAAACAACACCCGCTGGTCTTGCTTCCAACGATGCAAGTGTGACTGCTGGCGTCTTCATGAGCTCCAGAGGTCACAGCACGCTCCCCCGGACTCTCATGGCCCCCCGGATGATTTCTGAGGGAGACCTAGGAGGCATTGCGCAGATCACCTCCTCGCTCTTCTTGGGCAGAGGCAGCGTAGCCTCCAACCGGCACCTCCTCCAGGCTCGTGGCATCACCTGCATTGTGAACGCTACCATTGAGATCCCCAATTTCAACTGGCCCCAGTTTGAATACGTTAAAGTGCTCTGGCTGACATGCCTCATGCCCCCATTGGACTGTACTTTGACACCGTAGCCGACAAGATCCACAGCGTGAGCCGGAAACACGGGGCCACCCTGGTGCACTGTGCTGCGGGGGTCAGCCGCTCAGCCACGCTCTGCATCGCGTACCTGATGAAATTTCACAACGTGTGCCTGCTGGAGGCCTACAACTGGGTGAAAGCCCGGAGGCCCGTCATCAGGCCCAACGTCGGCTTCTGGAGGCAGCTGATAGACTACGAGCGCCAGCTTTTTGGGAAGTCGACAGTTAAAATGGTACAGACACCTTACGGCATAGTGCCAGACGTTTACGAGAAGGAGTCCCGACACCTGATGCCTTACTGGGGGATCTGAGCCGCCGGAGCGCGCAGCAGCAGCCCCTCCAGCAGTGCCGGCGTCTGCTACAGCCCTCGGCCCCCCTCCTCACCTTTCTTTCCAAACGGTGGACAGATGCTCCTCCCTGAAGTGTTTTTTTTTTACACTGGGTGTTCGTTTTATTTTGAGAGAGGGGGAGGGGAGGGGAGGAAGACACAGGGAATGCTCACATTGCTACTAACATTTTTAAAACATTTTGGAATAGTGTTTATGAAAATCTTGAACTGGCTTTTAAACAGTTTCAAGTTTCAACATTTTTAACAATTTCAACAGTTTAATAAACTGTTTGGTTCTGCTCTGTTCTCAACTCCATGCCTCTTGGCATCATGGGAGGAGCTCAGTGCAAAAATCACTTTGGACCTCCATTAACCCTTTAGATACAGGCTTTGCCTAGGTTGCCATCCAAACAAATGCTTAGGGAACACTGATACCAGCGTCAGTCTCCACTGGATCAGCCCTACTCTTTCCTTTCCTTCTATTATTTAGTGACTCTGTAAGTTTAAAAAAAAAAGCCTTTATTATTTAGCTGTTAAATAATTATAATGCAATCTGCTGCAAACACCCTCTTGGAATCAGTGTGCCCCAGGAGTATATTAGCATTATTTTTAATAAATACATCTGCTTAACATATTGAATTTTTACTAATGAGAATTTCAGGGTGCACGTGTGTATGTGTGTGTGTTGATGGACAAACGATAGCTCTTGAGTAACCGTTAAGGGTATAGCTCCTGTGATAATTGTGAACGCTACTTAAAACAGACATCCCCTTGAGTCGCGTCAGCGTTTCGCATCCTTGCAGTGGGCGGTGTTAGCATCACTGGCCATGCTGGGACAGGAGACACACAGCGTGCTGCACGCTAGTGAAGTGCAGCTCTCGGCCGTCTCCTGGTAGCCGGAGGGCACTGAGGCAGTGAGTCCTCCATGAGAGAAGTTGTTTTTTAACAAAAGGTATGCCCCTCTGCCTGTCTACTGACTTACACAGAAATGCCCTGAACCAAACCTCAGCAAAAATGCTAAGCTAACACAACGGCTTCCTCTGTTAAAACTTGGAAATGTCACTGCCCCTCGTAAATCTGACAGCACAACAGGGAGTAGGTGCGCATTTCTCCCGGTGTCTCTGTTCCCTCCCCCGGGCGTTCCCAGGTTGCCCTTCCTTGTCTAGGAGAGCCACTTGTCCCAGCAGCAGCTTGCTTTTACTGCATTTGCCAGGTAGGTTGTAGCCTGCTTATCCACAGAAAAATTTCCCAGATTTTGGGTTTGTGTGGCAAGAAGCCCTATATATAATGCCAGTAGCTGAATATTTATATAAATCGTATTATTCAGATTTTACCTGGTTTGTGGCAGTGGTCTCCCTCTGCGTTCTAATTTTGAAAATTTTCCCACTTAAAAACATGTGCCATTATTGTTTGCATGGGAAAATTAAAATGAAATTAATAGTTTCTGTGGGAAATCAGAGCAACCCATAAATGCCTTAGCAGCACATGATCAAAAATCAAGCAGAAGACAAAACAATCTGTGGCTGTGGAGGCTGGGCTCCTCCAATACGAAGGCAAACTCTAGGCCTGGTGGTCTCTGGACAAACACCCCAAACTCACTCTCTGCACAGGAGGACACCTGGTGGCAGAGGCTCTTTGTAATGAAGAGACTTCTGCAGAATCCTAGCAGACGTCCATGCCGGGCTTAGGGAGTCTAACACCTTTCTCATCTAAATGTCAGAGTTTATCAGCTAAAAGTCACAGAGGAAGCTGTGTGGCCTCCAAGGTGGGAGGGGGATTTTCAGTAGAGATCCATATCATAAAGGCCCTGTCATTTTTTCTAAGCTTAGGAACACACTAGTCATTAAATAAAAAGCAATTAGAAGGCACCTGTAAATAAACAATTATGTAGATGCACACCAAATATATTCAGATAATTTAAAATAAGCAGCCTCTATGAGCTGCTAACCAGTAGCCATAAGAAAAAGCATAGATGACACCCTGATAGACCCTGTGCTGCTGCTATCTCAAGCATGTCCGGACAAAAACTACACAGTAAGCCATAAAAAATTTAAAGGCAAAATGCACCACCAAAACAGCTGACTAATTGCCACTCAAGCAGGGGGGTGAAGCAGCTTGCACAATGCATTCTATGGAAGTGAGTAACCTTGGTTACTGTTTCCAAGGACACTGGGCTCTTGGCTAACAAGCATTGAGGTGAAGCTGAATGCAGTGTTGATTCCTTTTAATAAACCTGCGTAAAGAAAATCAACGTGACGGAATTCCACACTCCCCAATCTTTATTGGCAGATCGAATAAAGCATTTCCAGTACGAAACAAGGTACTAAAGTAGTGAGCACTGCAGCAAAAGCGTTTCATTGATGCCTGCTGTATTTTTCCTCTGGCACCTCCCGTGAAGTGACTAAACCAATCGTACTTGCTAAGGTCAGCAGTAATTATACTTACGAGTTTTATCTCAGGCGTTCTGGAATACATCT
Organism: Madoqua kirkii; assembly: GCA_006408675.1. Classification (NCBI taxonomy): domain Eukaryota; kingdom Metazoa; phylum Chordata; class Mammalia; order Artiodactyla; family Bovidae; genus Madoqua; species Madoqua kirkii. The sequence goes on from SJYC01113605.1 coordinate 50,193, forward strand.
AGAAATGGAAACCTATCTAGTTAACAGGTGAGCGTTGCCATCAATATGGACCACGGTGACAGAATAATAGTCCACACAGCGTTTCCAAAAATGTCTCTGCCGTGGCAATTCTGCGAAACTGGGAGACATTTCTTGTTGCAAAGGTAGATTTGTGACCATGGTATCAAATGGAACGTGTAAGACCAGTGAGAAGGCTGCTTGAATTCGGTGCCATGTCAAACCCGAGGCACTGCTCAGGCTGAAGTGGAGCCCGGAGGCCCCAGGCAAAGTTTACTAGAAACCGGCCCATTTGTGTTGTCACCAACACCCGCTGGCCTGTGGAGGGCAAAGGTAACAATCAGAGAGACAGCTGTTCTGGTTATTAGCAGCTGGAGATGGTATCATCCGCAGCAGATGAGAAAAAACAGATTGACCTCAGCAGCCCGTGTCTGCACCCTGGCATGCAGCCAGGTAAAGAAGCCCCGCCAGCTCAGGAAGGAAGACGTTCTCTCCCTTTCCTGGGGAGGGTGGAAGAAAAAGATGTGAGATGGAGCACAATTGAATTGCCCCAAGTTTTGTCCTGAGGAGGGAAAAATGATCTAATTAATTATGTAAAGAGAGAAAGCCAATATTTCCAGTTCACAAACTGGAAAAAACTAAGTCTATGTCAGAGAGCTTAAGCCACACAAAGTGAAGCACAACAAGGTTCAAAATCGCCTCATAAACACACAATTCACAACCAAAACGAGTGTCCCAGGTGGACGTGTTCTTCCTAGGAACAACACAGTCCTTACTCCTTGACTTGACCCCCCCCCCTGATTTTCTCCATTCGGTTTAAGCAGCAAAGAGAATTCCCTATACCAGAGAGCACAAAGGAGTCCCCTGGTGACCCAGTGGTGTAGACTTTGTGCTTTCACTGCTGAAGACGCAGGTTCAATTCCTGGTAGGGAAGCTATGATCCCACAAGCCACACAGTGAGGCCAAAAAAACACCACACAACAGAGAGCACAAGCCTTTTCCTTCTAAAATTCAGTGCTGGTTCTGAGCAATTTCCTGCCATTGCTTCCAAGTCACGTGCCTCTACCACAAACACACACCTTACTCTTCTCCTTGCTGGGCCAGGAGCTCCACTGTCCAACCCTGAGCAATTTCCAGGTCTCTCACAGAAAAACGGATTGGTCCCTGTGCAGGCGTTCTTGGAAATCTGGACAGAGGCCTTTGCAAAGAGATTTCATCCAGCTGCCTTTCAAACCTTGTCTGAAAAAAAATACCACGTTCACAGCCTGTGTGTGAAGCAACACAGGGCCTTCAGTGAAGACCCCCAAGGGCAATGACGTTCATCCAGATACACTGAGATTTGGGGCTCAGTCGAAATGGATGTTCTTCTCCACTGCAAAGTTCCCAGGTGTGCTTTGAAAGTCTTGAAAGCTGCCAGTCTTACCAATGCATGAACAGAGTGGAGAACGGGTTCTGTTTGACACTGAAGTTGGTAAACCTACCCTCACCTACCTGCCCTTGTCCAGTGGAGAGAAGCAGGAATTTTTCTATAAAAAGAATATCCATTTAATCACAATTTCCCCCTTTCTAGTCATCTTAGATATTAACACACTAAATGTGGCTAAATGCATTCTACTTCACACAACAGTAAGTGTTCTAGATACACAAACACTGGCTTGAAATCCTTCTGACTCCAGTCCTACAGCAAGAATTTAATTTTCTTCAAATGTTAATTCTTCCCAGTTTCCGTGCTGCAGCAGCAAATTATTCCTTAGATAAAGGCAACTGTGGTCCATATTTTAAAACATTTTAAGAGAACTAGAGATAAGTTAGCAAACTTCCAGTGCCTCATGCAGTTTGGGTAGGGTGGTTTGACCTGAAATCCCAAAGACTGGCCGTGGGAACTTGGGGGCAAAGTTGCACGCCCCTCCCTCACCTCGAGGCTTTCCTCCTGAAAGGGTGAAGGTGAGGGGCTCTCCACAGCACTCACATTCCGTTTACTGGTCCCTGTCACCCCAAGGGGTGTGGTGGAAAAAACCAAACCCAGCTGGGTACGTAAGACAGAGCTGTTAGGAGCTTTCAGAGCAAATCAGGCAGGATCAGGCCAGGAGGTTTCGGTTCGACACAGTTGATCCAAAAGTTGGCACAGCTGGCGTGATACTGGTGTCCCCCGTATGCCAGCTTGAAGCTGTCAGTTTCTGAGTTGAACGCCTGCCAGGAAGAAACAGACACGGAGGGGGAGTGGTCAGGCTCCCTCCACGACCAGCGCTGACCGGCAGCCGCACGGACCCCGCTCCAGGACACAGAGGCTGAGGCCAGACTGGCGCACACACAGAAGCTGAGCAGGTGGCTACAGGAATTCAAGCGAGGAAAGTTTTGTGCCGCTAATTAAAGGCATAAAAAAGTCTTTACTGTTAAACCCAGTTTCAGCAAAAGGAGGTCAAATCTTTCCGAGAAAAGGCACACAGAGGCTGTGGGGGGTTGGCAGGGGTCATGACAGGCGAACGAAAATAGCCAGGGGCCGGGGATCATTTTGATCTCTTTGTGAAGGAAGCCCTTCTCTGAGGCCGGCATTTGACTGTTACATGCCATCCCTGAGGTTTCGGAGGCTCACAGTCCTATCATCAGAGAAAACTCAAGATTAAAATGGGTCTAATGCCACTGGGAGCTGAGAGCCGAACTGACATTAAAATGTCCAAATAGGTTCAGGGCTTGTAAAGAAGATACCAGACACCTAAGACTGCTTTCCAAATGAATGACGCTTGCAGTAAGTCAACGCCAGCCAGGCCTAACCTCAGCCACTTCCTGGGGTGTTTTCTAAATGTCTACAAATAAACAAATCTCTAACTTTCCCACCCCCCCCAAATCTGTTTCTGTCTGCTAGCAGCCAAGTGCTGAAGCTCTCTAACTTCCTCTGTGTCACGATGACCTGGTTTTCCAGAAGCTGCCCTTTCTGTTATCCTGTTCCTCCTAGAGGGAAATAACCGCCATACCAGAAGCCGATTCTGAGCCCCAAGGCATGCACACAAGACGGAAGTGACCCACGCGGACACATTAGGTGACGGAATCGGACACCGTGGGAATGGAAGGACTCAGCAAAGCATCTATGACTGGAACAGCTCAGGATGACAGTGGAATCATTGAACTTGCCCTCCACATTCAAAATTAAGATGGGAGACACTAAGGTAACAAGCAGGTGGTTCATACTTTTTTAGGATGCTCTTCTGCAGGCTTCTCTTCTTTCTGAAATAATGTTGAAACCACAAGGTCAACAAAATTCCCAGGATAGGGCCTCTGGCCTGCAAACAAGTCCTTACAGGTCGACCTTTCTCCCTGTGCCACCCTGCCTGCAGAGGGGGCCGCAGGCACAAGGCAAACGAGCCCGCTCCACAGAAAGGCAAGCCTGCATCCGTTCCTGCAACGGCTCCCCGCACCACCCCTTGGAAGGAAGTCTCTGCTTCTCTGGTCCCATCTCAGGACTTGATCAGCTCCCCGCCTCTGGTCACAGACCGTGCGGAGAAGTGGGCCAGGTGGGCTCGTGCCCCGGGTCCTGTCAGGGACGAGCTCTGCCTTGGAAGTGGTGTGTGAGGGGAGGTGGTGACTCACCCGGCTCCTGGAGTCCACGTTCAAGAGGCACACCCCGCAAGCCAGCTCCTGAGCATTTTTAATCCCAGGCCGGAGCATACAAGAGGAAAAATCCAGTGAATTTTCATCAGGCTGTGATGACAAGACAAACAGGTAAGGAGACAGCAGTTCCCCACGCTGCTTGGCTCAGCTCTCTGATCCCACCTCCCAGTAGGTCCAGCAGCAAATTCAGTGAACACTCGTACGATCATTCCATGTCATTCCATTTCTTTGGGGATGTCAGGATGCGTGAAAAATGGTCCCTACCCTCAGAGCTCAGTTTAGGGTAGGGTGAGGTGGGTATCAGGCAACACGTGTGATGAGAGCCACACCAGCATGTGTGTAAGAACCGAGGGCCAGAGAAAAGCGCGGAGGGGCTGGGGCACTGACCCGACTCAAGGGGAAAGGAGCGGGGTGGCAGAGAACGCTTCCCAGAATTTACAGTCACCGGGGCTGAGTCCTGAGGGGGCTTGGCTGGGGAGGGGTGGGGTAGGATGAGGTGGGGAGGGAAGGGCATTTATGTGGGATAGGCAGCATGGGCAAAAGCCTCTAAGCAGATCCGGCAGGAGGAGAAATCTAGGGGGTGGGAGCCGAGCTTTATGGACAGAGGGAGGAGACGAAGCGGGAGCACGAAGGCCTTGAAAGGAATATGAGGGGCTGAGACATCATCCTGGAGAGCCTTAAGGGTTGTCCCTGGATGCTGACAGGATGCGGTCTGCACTCTGGAGAGACCCCCCTGGCTGCAGGGCGGGCGATGAACTGGGGGCCTGGTCTGATTACAAGGCTGTGGTAGTGAGCCAGGAGACAGGTCCTGAAGAGCAGAATGGAGGGAGCAGTGGTGGAGAGGAATGGACACATGGGGAGCTATTAAGGCCCCAGAATCAACAGGCCTGGAGGACTGGGCACCTGAGAGGATCCACCCTACGGCGACGTGTGCGAGGAGAACAAGTTTGGGGTAGAGACGGGAGAAGAGCCCAGGCTGGTGCAAGCCAAACGGAAGCTGCCTGCGGGTCAGCGGAGCTCTGGCGCTGCATGAGCAGGCAGGTGGCTATATGGCTCTACCACTCCAGAAAGAGGGAGCTGGACATTACTGGCTATACAGAGTAAACACTGGGCTGGCCAAAGCGTTCGTTACGAGTTTTTCCATAAAATGTTATACGAAAACCCGAACGACTTGTATGCCAACCCAAGATAACAACAGCTAATAAGTCAAGCCCTTACCTATGCTAAGCAGTACACTAGGCTCTTTAGATGCGTTATTTTCTTACCAAAAAAAAAGTATGAAATATGGAATGTGTAGACTAAAGATTAAAGCTGTTAATTTCTTAAAAGTTATAATACAATCTATCATATGAAGGTCTTAATTCCTAGATATTTATCCAAAAGAAATGCAAACGCGTTAACAAAAGTCTGGTATGACAAATGATCATAGCAGCTCTGTTCCTATTAGCCCAAACTGGAAACAGTTTGTATCGATAAACAAGAAAATAGATTTTAAAAGAACACAGCATAGTAATACAATGAAATATTACTCAGTGATTAAAGGGGGTCAAACTGATACGACACAGATGAATTTTTACAACACGCAATGTAAAAGGATGCGCAAGAACATACGCAGCGCCTAATGTCATTTATATTAGGTTCCAGAACAGGCAGATCTAGGATAATGCAAAGTTACAGAGAATAGATGGCTGCTTTGGGAATCAGATCAGAGGACTGGGAAGGGGCAAAAGGGAACCTGAGCTCTCCACGTATCAAGGGTGAGGAAAGCTCTCCACGTGTCGAGGGGTGAGGCCTACATGGTTGAGTGCATTTGTCAAAACTGATCCAACTATCCATTTAAGATCGGAGTATTTCACTGCATGTGAGTTATTCTGCAATTATGAAATACACTGAATAATAAAACAAGGCAAAAACAACCAAAAAGACAAAAGCAGCAAAATGAAATAAAAAACCAGAATGGGAGAAAATATTTGCGAACAATGTGACTGACAGGGGCTTAATATCCAAAATACATCAACAGCTCATACAACTCAACAATAAAACTACCCAGTCAATACATGGGCAGAGGACCTAAATAGACACTTCTTTAAACAAGACATACAGATGGCCAGCAGGCACATGAAAAGATGCTCAGCATCACTAACTATTAGATAAATGCAAATCAAAACTACAGTGAAGTACTGCCTCCCACCAGTCAGAGAGGCAATTATTAAAAAGTCTACAAATAACAAATGCTGGAGAGAGTGTGAAGAAAAATGAACCTTCCTGCGCTGTTGGTGGGAATATAAATTGCTGTAGCCACTATGCAGAACTGTGTGGATGCTCCCCAAAAAGCTGAAGAGAGAGCTGCCATATGATGCACAATCCCACTCCTGGCCTTACACCCAGACAAGACTGTAATGTGGAGAGACACGCGCACCCCTCCGCTCACAGCAGCACTATGTGGAATAGCCCAGACACGGAGACCGCCCACTGACAGACGCACGGGCACAGCAGATGCGGCACACATGCACAAGGGATGAAACAGAGCCACGGAGGAGGACAGAATAATGCCCACGGCAGCAACACGGACGGACCTCGAGATGATTACACTAAGTGAAGTCGAAAGAAAACAAGTCCCATGTGATACCACTTACATGTGGAATCTAAAATATGACACAGATGGGCCTATCTATGAACAGAAACACAGACAGACAGAACAGTCTGGTGGCCAGGAGGGTGGGGACCGAGGGAGGGACAGAGCGGGGGATGAGAGGTCAGCAGCTATAAGCTTTTATATACAGAACGGAGAAACAACAGGGTCCCACTGTACAGCCCAGAGAACAATGTTCAGTGTCTGATGATACACCATAATGGAAAAGAATATTAAAAAAAGAATGCATATATGTATGTGAGCCACTTTTCTGTACAGCAGAAATCAATATATTATAAATCAATTATAATTCAATATAAAAATCTAATCAAGAAAATAAGATTTTGGATTCTTACTGGGTAGAAGTTAGGTATACCAGAACTAATTTATATTTCTTATATGCCCTAGAACAGAGGCACCTAGAACAGAAGCCCTAGAACTTGGCACCACTGACATTTTAAGCTGGTTAAATCTTTGCTGTGGGGCCTGTCCTCTGCATGTAGGATGTTTAGCAGGATCCCTGGCTAATTTGGGGTCAAAACTGCTCCCTTCCTGGTTCAATTAAGAACTGACTTTCCAAAGAGGAAGACGTTATGTATGCATGCATGTAAATATATACATACACACAAACCCACACAGGTATGTAAATTTATTATAAACTTTACTGATATGAAGAATGTATAGCACACATTTTACAAATACTCAAATATACCATCCTTTTATTGTAAACTTCACATAGTATCTTTTTTTCTTAACTGCACTGCACAGCACGTGGGATCGTAGCTGCCCTGGCAGTGAAAGTGCAGAGTCTTAACTACTGGACTGCCAGGGAAGGCCTTCCCTGCCCCCCACTGCCCCCCCCCCCCAGTATCTTCTTCTCACAAAAGGCTTCCTTGGATTTTTGCCCAACTCTTAGATCAAAAGTCAGCCTCTGCTTGCTCTCCTGAAAGAGTGTGGCTTCTGATGTGAATGCTGATGTCTAATGTGAAGGACAAGGGCTAGCGTGTCACCACTCAGACATACTCTGGAACTTCATTTGTCTGTCAAATACGTGGGTGACTTCTTTGCTGAATCAGATAATAGTTTTTGAATACTGCAGAGTCTTTACCCAACTTTTGGTTCTACTCACAACATAAGGGTTACACAAAAAGCATACTTTTAAGTTTACCCTACATTAATATTTCCTCTGTATCACTTTAAATCTAGAAAACTAACAAGTCAAGCCCTAGTCTGAAGCATTTGTGGACCTCCATGGTACAAACACTCCTCCGTGGCTGATTCTGAGCTACCAGTGCAATGCCACTGAACGCAGGGTGGGAAGAGATCATCATATTACAGTATCTCCACATATGAAAACACTGCACTAGGGTGGCCAACTTCCTGGTCGGCGCAAGACTATCCCCGTTTTATGGACTTCCTGGCGGTCCAGTGGATAAGAATCCACCTGCAACGTGGGGGACGTGGATTCAACTCCTGGTCTGGGATGATCCCACGTGCCGAAAGGCAAGTAGGCCCATGTGCCACAACTACTGAGGCCTGCACCCCACGGAGCCCGTGCTCCGCAACAAGGGCAGCCAGCGGGACGAGAGAGAGTGGCCCCCACTCGCTGCCACCAGGAAAGCTGTGAGCAGCAGTGAGGGCCCAGCACGGCCGAAAATCACTAAGTAGCTTCACATAAATGACTGTCCCACCTCAGCTCGGAGGAAACCCCTGGGTCCTGAGCTAACCAGGACAGACAGGGACAATCTCAAACGCTAAGCAACATGCTTCGGCCGTGGGGAAGGAAGTGAAGATGGAAGGGAGTCCACGGGAACACAGTACAAGGGGCCACTGTCCCGTCCGGAGAACCAGAAACAAGAGCAGAACAACTCAAGAGCAAGAAAGGTCTCAAGTTGCCAAGATGGGCTCAGAAAAATGTCTGCGTTTAAGACTGCCTCGGCTCTGCAGTGTGATGCTTAATAACCCAGTCCAGAGTGACCACGCCAAGGGATGGCTTCAGTGAAACAGAGACAAGGGCTTGCAGTCCAGAGTGTGACGCATCTGGGAGCCTGGCGAGCTGGCTTTGGTTTTGCTTCAAGAATACTGAGATGACCAGGATAATGGCAAATTTGATGATAAAATAATGGCTACATGTTCCATAGTCACTTTAGGCTGAACCACTGAGGAGTCACCATACTGTCTTTGTATTTGCATAACTATATTATTTTTTCCCAGCGGGAAAAAAAGAAAGGGCTTCTCTCACCAAGAAAATGTGTATATTATATAATAGTTCCCCATCCCCTTTGAATCTGAAATGATAAACCATGTGCCAGGTTCCACAAACATCTCAACCCAACCTGAGCTAAATCCATTCAGATCACACGTAGGGAAGGAAGTATGATAGACGGTTCTCAAAGAGAAGGGGAGGTGGAAGATTCAACTGTATGAACCCACTCCACCTTAGCCAAGTCAGAGGATAATTCTTTTTCTTAGTGCGATCATGACCTCTTTGGTCAAACCGAGAAGCAGGTGGCACTGTCACTTGCCTGTCATCCAAGTCTGTCCTTTGTAAAACGGCAACAATTTCACATGCCCTCCCTGCCTCCTCCATCTGGTGTTAGGGTCCTCACAGATACATAAAAAGGGCGTTGGAAAGGATTGAATACGCTAAATGAGTATCACAATTATTCACTTTGATAAAATCTAACATGCTCTTTGAACTGGTTAAAGACATAGTAGCATGTCTGTAATCATTCATCATGTTACTGAAGAAGGCCTGTTTGAGAAATAATTAGAACCCAAGGAAACTAAATCCTAAGAAAAAAGAAAGTTAATAAAAGCCCTTTAATGTATGTTTACCAAAGGAATAAAAGAAGCAAACGAAAAGGTCATATTGCAAACTCCAGTGGAAAATCATAAGGCTCTGCATAAATTACCCTGTAGTCAAATTAATCTTTCAAATGACAAAATTAACCTTGATAAATACACATCTATTAGCAAGGGGATTATTGTAGTCCACAGTAACAGTGTGACACCAATCAAAGGGCCCTAATTCTAGGAGGAGGCATGCCCTCTACAGGCCACCTTAAGCTGCATGTCACCCACTTTAATTGGCAAGTATGTCACGTATTTAGCAACCAGCGATATTATACCTGACCTGTGTACACTGACAAGTCCCAGAGGCAGGCTGGGATATATTGATATAATCCTGAATCTTTAGCCAATAATAAACTACTAAAATGGTATCCAAGAAAATCACTATTAAGGAAGAAAAGTTTGGTAGCAATTAGCCTTCCTCACTGATAGCCTGATTCTCCCTCTCTGTCCCTCTGCATTAGACACGGCCGGGTGACTTGTCACAGTGTTAAGAGACTGAGGATAAGTAACACACTCACTTTTGGAAGGAAGTCTTTAAGGCCAATGTGTTATTTGTCATGTTCCCTTGATCCTCTCCTGGCGACCAGCTATTTTGTTTCACTCGGTGACGCTCTATCAACCCAGATGCTGGAGTAAGGAGGGCATGGCACAGAGCCCCTACAACTTGAGATGGACATGGAACAGGAGCCGGGAATAAAGCTCTGTTGTTTCACACTGCCAAAGGGGGGCGGTGGTGGTGGTGGTGTTTGTTACCATCAAACTTAATTTGACTGAAATAAAATTTATTCTCTTCGAGTTCTGGAGGTCAGAAGTCTAAAATGAGTTGGCAACACTGCTTTTCTTATGGGAATTCGAGGGGAGAACACACATCTTCGTCTTTTCTAGTGTCTAGAGACTGCCTGCGGGAGAAGGCGATGGCACCCCACTCCAGTACTCTTGCCTGGAAAATCCCATGGACGGAGGAGCCTGGTAGGCTACAGTCCATGGGGTCGCTAAGAGTCGGACACAACTGAGCGACTTCACTTTCACACATTGGAGAAGGAAATGGCAACCCACTCCAGTGTTCTTGCCTGGAGAATCCCAGGAATGGGGGAGTCTGGTGGGCTGGCGTCTATTGGGTCGCACAGAGTCGGACACGACTGAAGTGACTTAGCAGCAGCAGCAGAGACTGCCTGTACTCTCGGTGGATCACAGTTCCATCTCCAAAGCCAAGAGTGCAGCATCCACCAGTCTCTCTCTGACTGTCACGCTGCTTTGCAGCCATGAAATTAAAAGATGCCTATTATTGGAAGAGAAGCTATGACAAGCCTAGACAGCATATTAAAATGCAGAGACATCACCTTGCCAATAAGGTCTGTATAGTCAAAGTAAGGCTTTTCCAGTGGTCACGTATGGATGTGAGAGTTGGATCATAAAGAAGGCTGAGTGCCAAAGAATTGATGTTTTCAAACTGTGGTGTTGGAGAAGATTCTTGAGAGTCCCTTGGACAGCAAGGAGAACAAACAAGTCAATCCTAAAGAAAATCAACCCTGAATATTCACTGGAAGGACTGATGCTGAAGCTCCAATACTTTGGCCACCTGATGCAGAAAGCTGACTCGTTGGAAAAGACCCTGATGCTGGGAGAGACTGAAAGCAGGAGAAGGGGGCCAGGGGAGTCCTCTTGCCTTCCTCTTATAAGGATCCTTGCCGCGCCTCTGGGCCTGCCGAGATGATCTGCGCTAAGTTCCCCACTCAAAGGCCCTTAATGTAATCACATCTGCAAAGTCCCTTCCACCACCTAAGGTGAAACATTCACAGTTCTAGGGCTTAGAACCTGAACATCCTGGAGGTGGGGAGGCGTTATCCTGTCTACTATATCTACCTTCGGTCAAATAAAGATAGTCATGTGGAGACAATGAATATTCTGTCTCTAAAGCACTATGCAGATTGGCCAGATGATAAAAATGTTACCGTTATTAAAAAAAAAAAAGGTTCGTCTGACATGCCACAGCAACAGGAAGTACTCTGAAATTCACGGCTTATTTCACACTGAAAGGAAGCAGCGACGAATTTTATTAGACTGAGGGTAATAGTGGAACCACAGAGCCTGGGTGATTTTCAGTTGACTAGAGGTCAGGAGAGTAACAGTAACAGTCCTGTCTCTTCTCATAGATTCTGTATGGCAAAATAGTTTTGTTTTCCGGGACTGAAGTCTTGGTTATAAACCTACTGAACTTCAATCCACAGCCATGAGATAAAACCTCAACATAATAATTCACTCATCCGGACTTCCCTGGTGGCCCAGTGGATAGGAATCCGCCTGCCAACGCTGGGACAGGGGTTCGATCCTCGATCCAGGAAGACTGCACATGCTGCAGAGCAAATGAGCCCATGTGTCCCAACTACCAAGCCACGCGCTGCAACTCCTGAGGCCTGAGCGTGGCAGAGCCTGTGCTCTGCAACTACAGAAGGTGGGCTTCTCCGCCAGCACACTGAGAAGCCCACGCACCACGAGAGAGCAGCCCCTGCTCTCAGCAACTAGAGCCAAGCCCTCGTGCAGCAACAAAGATCACAGCAACCAAACCAAAAAAGCACTCACCTCTCTGAAATAGAGGATTTTTCTCTTGAGAAAAAAGTTTCTTCCATCAGTGCTCAGAAGAGGTACACGCTTTTGCCACAAGAGGGAGCTTTAGTCTATGGATTAAGGGAGCATTAACCAGCTGCTGCTGCTGCTACTGCTGTGCGACCCCACAGACGGCAGCCCACCAGGCTCCTCTGTCCCGGGCCACGTAAAACTCTGCTGCCAGTGTAACTTCCAGCTTAAAGAAATCGTAAGGAGCCGCAATTTGGAGGTGAAGACGTGCGCTCTGCTTCCCTTAGCCCAAGCGTCACTGCTGCACCCAGAACTTTTTCACTTGGCAAAAGTAACGCAGTCTCCTTTTGATGCAGAGAGCCCCATAGAGTCTTTGTGGGAAGAAATGAGTCATTTTCAAGCTGGGACTAACACAGTAGGAAAAATGGTTTTAGGCAATGATTTACATTCGAATCCCAGGTTTAAGAGTTTCAGGCAAGTTTCATCTTTTCTGAGCTCCAACTTCTGCACTTGTAAAACTGGGGATTAGGCTGACCTTATGGGACTGTTACCAGGACTGAATGAGAAGCGAGTACAGTACAACGTCTGGCAGGGGTCTAGGTGAAAAGAAACAGTCACTATTGTATTCAGTGTTATTGGAACCAAAGAGCCTGGCTATGGTGATTTAGTTCATTAAGTAAAGCACAGAGCACGGGGACCTCCAGGGACGCCCCTCAGGGAAGGTTTAAGGACTGAAGGCCCACCAGTTAGCAAGAGCACATGACGTGGTATAATCAGGAGAAATATGAGTAGGGAATGATTATTTTTCACAGCTAACCTAGCAAGGAGATCCAACCAGTCCATTCTGAAGGAGATCAGTC
>SJYC01113606.1:0-15204 GCA_006408675.1 Madoqua kirkii
GGCAGAGCCTGTGCTCTGCAACTACAGAAGGTGGGCTTCTCCGCCAGCACACTGAGAAGCCCACGCACCACGAGAGAGCAGCCCCTGCTCTCAGCAACTAGAGCCAAGCCCTCGTGCAGCAACAAAGATCCACAGCAACCAAACCAAAAAAGCACTCACCTCTCTGAAATAGAGGATTTTTCTCTTGAGAAAAAAGTTTCTTCCATCAGTGCTCAGAAGAGGTACACGCTTTTGCCACAAGAGGGAGCTTTAGTCTATGGATTAAGGGAGCATTAACCAGCTGCTGCTGCTGCTACTGCTGTGCGACCCCACAGACGGCAGCCCACCAGGCTCCTCTGTCCCGGGCCACGTAAAACTCTGCTGCCAGTGTAACTTCCAGCTTAAAGAAATCGTAAGGAGCCGCAATTTGGAGGTGAAGACGTGCGCTCTGCTTCCCTTAGCCCAAGCGTCACTGCTGCACCCAGAACTTTTTCACTTGGCAAAAGTAACGCAGTCTCCTTTTGATGCAGAGAGCCCCATAGAGTCTTTGTGGGAAGAAATGAGTCATTTTCAAGCTGGGACTAACACAGTAGGAAAAATGGTTTTAGGCAATGATTTACATTCGAATCCCAGGTTTAAGAGTTTCAGGCAAGTTTCATCTTTTCTGAGCTCCAACTTCTGCACTTGTAAAACTGGGGATTAGGCTGACCTTATGGGACTGTTACCAGGACTGAATGAGAAGCGAGTACAGTACAACGTCTGGCAGGGGTCTAGGTGAAAAGAAACAGTCACTATTGTATTCAGTGTTATTGGAACCAAAGAGCCTGGCTATGGTGATTTAGTTCATTAAGTAAAGCACAGAGCACGGGGACCTCCAGGGACGCCCCTCAGGGAAGGTTTAAGGACTGAAGGCCCACCAGTTAGCAAGAGCACATGACGTGGTATAATCAGGAGAAATATGAGTAGGGAATGATTATTTTTCACAGCTAACCTAGCAAGGAGATCCAACCAGTCCATTCTGAAGGAGATCAGTCCTGGGATTTCTTTGGAAGGAATGACGCTAAAGCTGAAACTCCAGTTCCTTGGCCACCTCACGCGAAGAGTTGACTCACTGGAAAAGACTCTGATGCTGGGAGGGATTGGGGACAGGAGAAGGGGATGACAGAGGATGAGATGGCTGGATGGCATCACTGACTCAATGGACGTGAGTTTGAGTGAACTCCGGGAGTTGGTGATGGACAGGAAGGCCTGGTGTGCTGCGATTCATGGGGTCGCAAAGAGTCAGACACAACTGAGCACCTGACCTGAACTGAACCTAGTGAAAAAAGCAATTATAACTGGAAGAGGGTGGGTGACTGTGGAAATAAACACTCAGCAGCAGCCACAATGTGCAATGTACTCCTGTGCTGTCTAGTGGCAGATGTCTATCCTTCTGGGGCCTAAAAAAAAGGTCAGGTGCCACTCACGCATCCAGATCCAGACAGGGTGCCAGAAATGGCTGCTCCCAGTGGGAGTCTGAAGGGGAGGCATGAAGGCCTGGCCACTCTTCCCTTTCACCTCCTCTTCTGCCATGTGGAGGGATTTAGAGCCTCCGGAAGTGAGGGCCCAGCACTCCCAGGCTAGGCGGGTGACTAATTCACAGGATCACAAAACCAACTTCTAAGGCTCCTTTAAAAAGGTCTGGGCAAAACTAATCCTTCACGTAAAAAAATCAGAACATGGCTTATCTCTGAGTGGTGCAAAGTCAACAAAGGAGCGTAAGGAAACAGTCTGGGAAGACGGGCTATCTTGGATCTCGACCAGGTATGCGTTATGTGTGGCATGCATTTGTCAAGACCACTGAGCGGTATAACTAAGATTTGTTATTTTACTAAGTACGTGTTTTATTTAAAAAGGAAAAAAGAAAAAAATTAAAGAAAGCCAGGAGGGGCAATCAGAATCTCGAAAGCAAGCCTTTCTCATGAGCAAGATGTACAAGGACAAAACTGGCTTCCAGCTCACACCGAGAGCAGCTCCCTCAGAGCCGTAATCAAGGCTAACATTCTCCCCAAATATCCTTTGCTCCAAACGGAAAAGGGCTAATACATAATGAACCTGCTTAACACACTTGGTCTTCTGTGATATCTTTTCTTTAGAGTTCTCAGCTAAAAAAAAAAAAAAAGTTCTGCCATCGCAGCCACCTTTTTCTAACAGTATCAGAAGAGACAGATTTGTATAGCAGTCTATTTTCAGTGTTAATTACAATAAGAAACCAACCGCCATCAAAACAAAGAACCTTAAAATCTGAGTGGCAAGGGGGACTCCTTTAAGCTCCTCTATAGTCCTGAGATATTAACCGGGGAAAAAGTATACAGAAAATAACTTGACTGTTTAGATCAAGCCACTGCCAAGACAAACTTCTGGTGTTTCATCTCTTTAACCCCGAAGCTAAGGAACAATCCATCTTCCTCAAGAAGGCTTTTGCCTTTCTGCTGTCACCCATCCAATCTGCCCATTTAAGGAGGCAAGAGAGTACTGTGGTTGAAAAAGCAGACTCAGGACTCTTTCACACTGAGCCCTGGTCTCATCGATATCTCTGTGCTTCAGTATCTTCATTCAATCAGGGGAGCATATTATTATCTACCCTCAAGACTGCTGTTATTCATTATATCCACGTAGAGAGTCATGAATAGGGTCTGGCACACAGTAAGCACTCAGTAAACATTGGCTAATGATGCTGACGATGTTTAGGCTTAATGTGGTCCCTTAGGAGCAAAAGATGGGTGACTTAGGAGACACCCACACCCGCATATTCCTAATGTGTGGCTGTAGATATCTTGCTACTAAAAAGACATGGAACAAATGGGTGTTGAGGGGAGACCTTTGTGAGACTGAATACAGAGGCTCTGATGAACTCTGATGCCAACAGTGCAAAGGGGACACACTGGATTTTATGACATTCCTCTCCATCTCACAGCCTCACGGGCACCCACGTACATCACCAGTCAATCAACTTCATTTGTGACTGGAGTTTGGAAATACTTTTTTAAAACGCCAGGGGTGGGACTTCCTGGTGGTCCAAGGGCTAAGACTTTGAGCTACTAATTCAGGGGGCATGGGTTTGATCCCTGGTCAGGGAACTAGATCTTGCATGCCACAACAAAGATCAAAGATTCCGGGTGCCACAACTACAACCCAGCACAGCCAAATAAACAAAAACCATCAGGGTTTTATGACTCACACACGGCCCTATGACCATTCTGGCATATCCCTTCCAGCACTGTAATAATAGTTCTTTGTTATTTCAAACTTTGTGCTCCTTTAAAAAATGGCTAGGTAACATCCTACTATGAAGATTCACACAATTAAATACTCCAGATCTAGACTTTTAGGTTATTTTCAACTTTTCATTTTTACAAAGAACGACTTGTACCTTTGAGCTGCCCTCTACTTTAGAGAGTTTTCCAAAAAGTGGAACTACTTAATCAACTGCTCTGGAGGTCTGTACATCTTTTCATTCATTCTGCGTTTACTGGGTATACAGTAAACATGGTGCCTGGCACGGTGCTCAGAGCGGACAGACGACGGACATGTGGTCCTGGTCCTTGTCCTCAATGAGTTCCCAGGTAGCAGGGGAAGCATGCTGCCAGACACCTTTCCTGTTGGGTGGCACCAATTTCTTAATGAATTAATTCCCAATAAATTCCCTAAGAAGCAGTCCAATTTTACCACATCAACATGCTAAAGGTTCAAATAAATAAACCAAATCCCAAACTGGGTTTATTTGGTGGTTAAAAAAAAAAACCCACCTTGTTTTAACTTGAATTATTGTTTACTGATTAGCTGTGCCTCCTCTTTTATGAATCACTTCATGTTTTTGCTCTGACTTTACTGGAAGCTGGTATATTTCACACTGATTTACGTGTTTTCTTTACCGAACAAAGACTTGAGGCCACTGTCAGTAAGAACTGCCACACTTTTTTTTCTCCTTTACCATTTCATCTATTTTGCTCCCTACTTGGAATAACTTTCACTTACTGGGGCTGTGCCGTTTGAGCTACAAGGGAAGATTTCCTAAGAAACTACTCAATGAAACCTGTTGCTTTCTTTACTGAAAGGGTTATTTTTGAAGAGAATGTAGATGATGTTAGTTTCTTTTCTACGAGAACCCACAAGAGAAATTTCTTTCAGATATGAGTACCAGGAATAGTTATGCTTCCTGAGTAGAGGGTTTATTTTTCTGTTATGAACACAGTGAATCAGGGAACTGATCACGTCTTCTTTACATCATGCCTGGAAGGGTCAACGATACAGCTCACTGCTAGCAAATGCCAACACTTAATTTAAAAGCACACATTTTTGCACACAACTTCATTCCTGGCTTTAACATTTCCTGCCTTCATTCTCCCTATCCATTTATTTAAAAAATTTAAACCAGTTATTAAAATAATGAGGTATAAAAATGCTTATCTTGTTTGAAAAGGTAAGGTTCAGAAAGTATAAAACAAAAGATACAAAGTCCCACTAATCGTTATGTTAGTACACAAAGAGATAAAGGACACAGACTATATGATATCCCTTACATATGGAATCTAAAAAATAGGAATGAACATATACACAACACAGACCCAAAGACAGAAAATAAACTTATGGCTACCAGAAGAAAGAGGCAGGGGGATGGACAAATTAGAGGAAACTAACAGATACAAACCTCTGATACTACATAACACAGTTAAGTAACAAGGGTTTACTGAATAGCGCAGGGAAGCAAACCCAATGTCGTGTAACAACCCAAAGTGGAATATAATGTGTAAAAAAAACAAAACCAAAACGAATCACTACACTATATACCTGAAACTAACACGATACTGTAAAATCAATTATACTTTTCTTTTTTGGCTGAATGTGCATACGGGATCTTAGTTCTCTGACAAGGGAATGAACCCACGTCCACTGCACTGGAAGTGCTAAGTCAAGCACTGGACCACCAGGGAAGCCCCAAATCAACTATATCTCAATTAAACACACAGGAAAAAAAGGACACAGTCCTGATCTTACGGAGCTGAGAAGCTAGTGGGCAAGAAATAAGAAGACACAATTAACGAGAAGCGTGGAAGTGCCTCCCTGACCAGAACATGCTACGGACACTCACAGGAAGGGGGCACCTAATGCAGACGGAGGGCCTCTTAGGATGATTTCTGGGGAAAATGATGCAGAGTCCAGAGGGAAAAGCCATCTAGCAGAGAAAGACAGGCCAGGGCAGCCCAAGTGAGGGAAAAGACCTCACACACTGAGCTAAGGAGTTTAAACGTACCCTGAAGACCATGGAAAGTCACTGCAGGATTTCAAATGGGTTATAAAGGCCACAATTAGATTAGCATTTTAGAAAGACCCGTCTGAACACATTGAGTGTGGATAAAAAAATGACCCAGTAACTGCAGCTATGCAGTCGGAAGTGGTAAGGGCCTGAATGATTTAAAACATTAAAAAAAAGAGGCTTCCATTTTTTTTACGTTTTATTCCTGTTGTTAATATATTGTTAGGGTTAGGGTTAAGTTTTGCCAAACTCATTAAATTTAATCTCTCAAATTCAGTTTTCTGGAGGCATTTCTTACCATCAAATAAACAATTCTATCTCTTCCTTTCAAATATGCATACTTCAATTCTTATTGTATTGGCCACAATAGTATTTTTAAAAAATAGTTATCCAAACAGTATGATTTTAAGTTATAAGTCAAAAATATAAATTATTCCAAGGGAATAATATGAGAGATTTCGGAAATGATTCAAATGCTTTTGGAACTTAATATTACAAGCCAGAAGCAACGTAACAATGGCAAGGACCTGCTGCTGATGACAGACAGGTTGCTGAGCGACATGGGGTCCTCCCGCCCAGCAGCATGGCACAAAGAGAGCCGGTTGCTCTTAGAAAGGGGGCGCCTGGTTCAGTGTGGGGAAAGAAGGAAAGAAAATGGAACTGCGCATTTATTCCAGCTGTGGAAGGAAGATAAATTTGACTATTGTGAAATAAAGGATATTATCTGAGACAAAGTGAATTAGCATGAATATATAAAAATAAAATAGCTTTGCCCAGCGAAATATTTTTTAAAAAAGTGGAAGAACAGAAGAGGCAAAAATTAACTGATATCTTATGCACATATGCATGTGTGTGAATAAATCTATTACAAATATGAAATGAGTATGGTCAATAACAGTATTTCACTGAATATAAGGCCAAACAGTCAAAAGAGAGAGAGATGATCAGCTTACACACAAAGGAAATAAAAATAGTAAATTATCATTTGAGACACTAGACACTCCCTCGGGAAAGGAAGAAATTTAAAAAACACTTTCAGGGAATTGCTTACACTCTTTTTAAATTAAGAAATTGACAAAGCTAGAATACAAGGTAAGGAAATGTATACTTTTATGCACTGCTGTCAACTAGCCTCTAAGCTACTTGGAAATCCATACAACACATGGAACAACAGCTATACGCAGGCATGCATGTACATGTGCAACCATGCACTCTGATTTCTTAAGTCCACTTGCAGAAGCTGTACCATCAAAAGGGGAAACAGTCATTTGTTTAGTAATATTCAGAGTAAAACTATTCATAACAGGAAAAAAATGAAAACAATTCAAGACTTAAAGTAAAATGGCTCAATGAACCACAGGATAGCAACAAGATGTATCATACAGTCTTCTGTCTGTTTTACTTAGGTCTAAAAAAAACTTTTTGCAGTATAGTTGATGTAGAATATTAGTTTCATCTATATAACAGTGATTCACAATTTTAAAAGGTTATATTCATTTCTAGTTACTATAAAATATTGCCTATATTCCCTATGCTGTACCATATATCCTAGGAGCTCATTCATTTTCTCCATAGTAGTTTGTCTCTCTCCCCCTCCCCCAGGCGCTCCTCCACTATCTTCCCTCCAAATCTTCGTTGTGACAAGACGAAGAACTGAGGAGCACACACTCGTGTGACACCTATGGGGCCTGAAGAGGCCAAGCACAGCAGGAGCCCAACTCGGCGAAGCTCCCTCGCTAGAAGCGGAAGGTGAAGAAACCCAGCGCAGGGGAAGGCCCATCGTGCTGCAAACGGGGACAACGAAAAACAAACTCAACAGAAAGGTCACGCGGCCCAGTCTCTGATTCAAGAAGACCTCCGATTAAGGTAAGAGGTCCTCGCTCCTATGGCCGAAGGGAAATGCCTAATGAAATCTTAATTCCTTTACAATCTCCCGCTTCTCGTTCCCTCGAGCCTCCTGCGAACAGGCGGGCGGCAGGGGGCACAGCTGAGGGACTCTGGAGAGGCTGCTCCTCAGCATGTCCCAAAGGCGCTATCTGCTGAGCCCCAGTAGCTGTTACACAAGCCGGTGGGGGTTCTTCTGTCCTTTCTCTTTTCTGTGCCAAGATCAGACCAATGAAATTGTGAGCACCGGTCAGATATTCAGCAAATTTTCCACGGGGCTATGAAGGGGATTCCTTGGCACGTTTTTCCCACTGCTTTTTCCTCCTGTCCTTCACCTCTCTCCCGGGAGTCAAGCTTGGCCAAAACTAATGAAACTCAGGCCCTGATGTCTCATTGCAAAAATCCATTGAGAGACAAAGCGATAAGAGGTGGATTTGTTGGTGGCTTAGACGGTAAAGCGTCTGTCTACAATGGGGGATACCTGGGTTCGATCCCTGGGTCGGGAAGATCCCCTGGAGAAGGAAATGGCAATCCACTCCAGTATTATGGCTTGGAAAATCCCATGGACAGAGGAGCCTGGTAGGCTACAGTCCATGGGGTCGCAGAGAGTCAGACTCAACTTCACACACATAGTAGTTTGCACCTATTAATCCGCTACTCCTATGACGCCCCTCCCTGCTTCCCTCCCCTCACTGGTAACCACTCGTTTGTTCTCTGTGAGTCTGCCTCTTTTCTGTGATATTCATTAGTTGTGGTTTTTTTTTTTTTTTGATTCCACATATAAGTGACATTATTCTGTCTCAGTCTTTCTCGGACTTCTTTCACTTAGCATAATGCCCCTTCAGCCCACCCACATTGTTGCAGATGGTTAAATTCCACTTTTTTTCGTGGCTAAGTAGTATTCCATCTTCTTATCCATTCATCTGTTAATGGACACTTAAGTTGCTTCCACGCCTTAGCTGCTGTAAATAGTGCTGGTATGAACATTCAGGTGCACATATCTTTTTAAATTGATATTAACATTTTTTTAAAGGACACTAATGGGTCAGGAAGATCCCCTGTAGAAGGAAATGGCAACCCACTCCAGTACTCTTGCCTGGAAAATCCCATGGACTGAGAAGCCTGGTAGGCTACAGCCCATGGGGTCGCAAAGAGTCGGACACACTTTCAATGGGGAAAAAACTAGAAATGTAAAGGGAGAAACTCAAATCAATGCTTTGCAAAACAGGGACTTAAGGATATAGACAGAGAATGTTCTCCTACACTCTCATTTAGGTATAATGGGCCTGGAGGCCAACCTGCTGCTATTCAACTAACAGCACAAATGTTATTAGTATATCTCCTTCCTTTATAACATAACTGGCTACAGTAGGGACCTTCATCCTCCAATCAAAGGAACTACAGTCAGCTTTATGGCTTAGGTTTTTTCAAGGAAAGCAACAGCTGAATTGTCTCGTGGGCTTACCGTGAGTGTGGCAAGTGACATGAAGCCAATTAGGTTATTCCATACTTTATCGATGTCCTTTAGCAACTGCTGCAGTTTCTCACTGCACACCGCAGTGGCTTTTATCCCCAGCTCCACACGTTTCGTTACCCTGTACACCTCAACAACACCTGACAGGGTGAGAGAGGAAAGAGTTAGGTGCTGGAAGTAAAGAGAAAGAGATCAACAAGACACGGCAGCCTTACTGCTGGCTGACATCCTAGGTGAAACATGGACTGCACCTGGACAGATGTGAGCTTAATATTCCTTGCGATCAATCAACTTTTTTTTTTGGCCCACAACCCTCAGCATGTGGGATCCTAGTTCCTCGACCAGGGATTGAACCTGTGCCCCTGCATTGGAAGCACTGAGTCTTTTTATTTATTAAAAATTAATTTATTGAATTGGAGGCTAATTACTTTGCAAATTATAGTGGTTTTTGCCATACACTGACATGAATCAGCCATGGGTGTACATGTGTCCCTGATCCTGAACCCCCCTCCCATCTCATTCCCCATCCCATTCCTCAGGGTCATCCCAGTGCACCAGCCCTAAGCACCCTATCTCATGCATCGAACCTGGACTATTTCACATATGATAATATACACGGTTCAATGCTATTCTCTCAAATCATCCCACTCTCGGCTTCTCCCACAGAGTCCAAAAGTCTGTTCTTTACATCCATGTCTCTTTTGCTATCTTGCATATAGGGTCATTGTTACTATCTTTCTAAATTCCATATATATGCATTAATATACAGTATTGCTGTTTTTCTGACTCACTTCACTCTGTATAATACGCTCCAGTTTCATCCACCTCATTAGAATTGATTCAAATGCATTAAGAGCTGAATATTCCATTGTGTACATGTACCACAGCTTTCTTATGCATTCATCTGCCGATGGACATCTAGGTTGGGAAGTGTGGAGTCTTAACCACTGGATCCCCAGGGAAGCCCCGGAGCCATCAGCTGTTAACACTGCCGCATAAACTCCCGGTAACAGTGCAGACTCTAGAGCTATCTCACTTGGATTCAAGTGCAAGCTCTGCTACTTACTAGCTGTGTAACCTCAGGCAGGAAGCAAACCTCTCTGTTCTTCAGTTTCCTCAAATGTAACACAGGGATAATAGTACCTTCACAAAGGATGGTTGAAGACGTTAAACTGGTTAAAACTGTTGGCTTAGAACAGCAGACATTAACCAAATCTTAGCTGTTTTTTTTTTTCTGGCATCTTTATGAGTCCCTCTGTTTGAATTTGGGAAATACTCATGAAAATGGGGACATTCCCAGTTTAAAAGAATCACAACGTCAGGATCACTATAATGCACAGGAACAGCTTGCTTTACTGCACTTCCCTCTGTTGTGGTTTCCAGATACAAATATATGAATTTTTTTTACAAATTGAAAAGTTTGTGGTAACTGTGCATCAAGCAGGTCTATAAGCACCCTTCCCTGACAGCATCTGTTCACTCTGCTTCTCTGTCACAGCTTGGTAATTCTCACAGTAGTTCGCACATTTCCATCATCATCGTATTCGCTATGGTGATCTGTGGTCTACGGTGTTACTGCTGTGGTTGTCTGGGGGCACCACGAACCACGCAGCATGTGTTCTGGCTGCTCCACTGACCTGCTCCACCCACCCATCTCCTCCTCAGGCCTCCCTATTCCCTGAGACACAACATTGAAATGTGGTCAATTAACAACCCAACGACAGCGTCTAAGTGTTCAAGGCAAACAGGAGTCTCATCCAAAAACTAGAAATGATTAAGCTTAGTGAGGAAGGCATGTCGAAAGACAAGACAGGCCAGAAGCTAGGTCT
Organism: Madoqua kirkii; assembly: GCA_006408675.1. Taxonomy (NCBI): domain Eukaryota; kingdom Metazoa; phylum Chordata; class Mammalia; order Artiodactyla; family Bovidae; genus Madoqua; species Madoqua kirkii. The sequence continues at coordinate 10,463 of SJYC01113606.1, forward strand.
CTTGTGCCAGCTAACCAACTTTTGAAAGAAGGGAAAAGTTCGTGAAAGAAATCAAAAGGGCTACTCTAGGGAACACACGAATGATAAGAAAGCAACACAGTCTTATATTGCGGATACAGAGAAAGTCCGAGTACTCTGGAGAGATGATCGTACCAGCCACAACACTTCCTCATCCTGAACAAGGCCCTGACTCTCTTCAGTTCTATGAGAGCTGAGATGTAAGGAACCTGCAGAAGAAAAGCCTGGAGCCAGCAGAAGTTGCTCATGAAGGTTAAAGAAAGAAGCCACCTCCATAACATCTCTATAACATAAAGGGGCACGGTGAAGCAGCAAGTGTTGATACAGAAGCTGCAGCAAGTTACCCAGAAGATAGAGCTCGGAGAATTAACAAAGGTGGCTACACTAACCAACAGATTTTCAGTGTAGACGAAACTGCTTTCTTATTGGAAGAAGATGCCGTCCAGGAACTTTCATAGCTAGAGAGGAGCTTTCAACGGCAGGCTGACTTTCCTGTTAGGAGCTAATGCAGCTGGGGACTTGAAGCTGAAGCCAATGCTCGTTTACTACTTCAGAAATCCTAGGGCCCTGAAGAATTATGCTACATCTACTTTGCCTGTGCTCTCTCTATAAGTGGAACAACAAAGCCTGGAGATAACACATCTGTTCACAACATGGTTTACAGAATATTTTAAGCTCACTGTTGAGGCCTACTGCTCAGAAAAAGAAAAAGATTAAAATATGACTGCTCAGTGACAACGCATCTGGTCACTAAGACCTCTGGTAAAGATATACAACAAGATTGACTTTTTCATGCCTGCTAATAACAGAACATCCATTCTGCAGCCCATGGGTCAAGTATTAATTTCGATTTTCAAGTCTTAGTCTTTAGGAAATATATTTTAAGGGGCTATAGCTGCCACAGATGGTAATTCCTCTAGTAGATCTGGGGGAAAGTAAATTGCAAATCTCCTGGAAAGGATTCACCATTCTAGATGTCATTAAGAACATCTAGGATTCATAGGAAGAGGTCACAATATCAACAAGAGGAATCTGGAAGAAGTTGATTCCAACCCTCGTGGTTGACTTTGAAGGGTTCAAGACTTCAGAGGAGGAAGTAACCATAGACACGATGGGAATAGCAAGGGAATTAGAAGTAGAAGTAGACCCTTAAGATGTGACTAATTTGCTACAATCTCACGATAAATCTTTAACAATGAGCAAAGAAAGTGGTTTCTTGGGGTGGAATCCACTCCTGGTGATGACTGTTAAAATGACAGCAAAGAACTTAGACTATTACATAAACTTAGCTGATAAAGCAGCGCAGATTTCAAGAAGATTGACACCAATTCTGAAAAAAAGTTTCCCTGTGGGTAAAATGCTATCAAACAGCACTGCATACTATACAGAGAAATTGTTCATCAATGAAAGAGTCCATCAGTGAAACAAGCTTCATTGTCTTATTTTAAGAAATGGCCACAGCCACCCCAACCTTCAGCAACTACCACCCTGATCTGCCAGCAGCCATCAACATCAAGGCAAGAGCCTCCACCAATAGGAAGATTATGACTTGCTAAAGACTCACACAGATGATGGCTAGCCTTTTTAAATCAATATTTTTAAGTTCTTTTTCAGACATAATGCTATTGCACACTTAATGGACTACAGTCATAAGTAAATATAACTTTTCTATGAACTAGGAAACCAAAATGTTCATGCAACTCATTTCATTGAGCTATAAGCTTTACTGCAGTGGTCTGGAATCAAACCTTCAATGTCTCCCAGTGAAGTAAAAGTCGCTCAGTTGTGTCCAATTCTTTGCAACCCCATGGACTTTACAATCTGTGGAATTCTTCAGGCCAGAATACTGGAGTGGGTAGCCATTTCCTTTTCCAGGGGAATCTTCCCAACCTAGGGATCAAACCCAGGTCTCCCACATTGCAGGTGGATTTTTTTTTTTACCAGCTGAGCCACAAGGGAAGCCCAAGATTACTGGAGTGGGTAACCTGCCCCTTCTCCAGGAGATCTTCCTGACCCAGGATCAAACTGGAGTCTTCTACATTGCAGGTCAATTCTTTACCAATTCAGCTATCAGGGAAGCCCCAGTATCACCCAGGTCTGCCTGTAATTAAATATTTCACTCCTCTGAATGCCTAAGATTTACAAAGTCTGTGGCTTATATACACTTAACAGGACACAGAATGGTTCTTTTCCCATGGTCTCTGAACTACAGCTGAATTCTTCCAGCAAGGATGAGAGATGCCAAGGTCTCCAAAGACTAAGGACAGCTGCCAGGCATAACCCAACCCTCCCCCAGCCTGTTCCAGAGAGAACTGGAAGAATGCCAGGGGGTCTTCAGTGGTACACGCTCAACCTACATAGGGCACTGTGGCTTGTCCTTCCTTCCCCAGGGGAAGGTTAGGAACTGCTGCCCACTCTGAGCCAAGTGAGGGGGCTTCTGAGTCAATCTTTCATACTAGGAAACTACTAGAGGGAAAGATAGGCACCCCATGAGCTGGTGAGCATTTGTTTATGAGGCAGAATTATGCCTGTCTGAGCAGGAAAGAGGAACAAGAGCAGGAGGCAGGAACAAGGAGAGCTCACAGCCCTCAGCGCCACTCACCCAGAGAGCATACGCAAGTGAGCACTGTGCGCCCAGTGCTGGGCGAGGCGCGGGAGACCAGCCGCAAGCACGTCCACCCAAATCTCTCCCTCTCTGGAGGCGGGTTTTAGTGGAGACAGATAGATAATAGATGCAAATAACAGAAAGTAAAATATTTAAGGCAGTGAATGTGACAGGGCTAGGGAGAAAATCAAGCTGGGAGACGGACAGCAAGTGACAGGGTAGGGAGAAGGGCGAGAAGACCTCACTTAGAAGTGACATCTGAGTAAAGGTCTGAAGAAGATTAGGGCGAGACCAGTGCCTGTGGTTTTGGCTACAGGCAAACCTTGGGCAGGAGAGGACCACTGAGGACAGGGACTGAGATTTCACATTAGACTGGGATGTGTGAGAGCTGAAGGCGGCCAGGAAATTAAGGAATCTGTGAGGCTGGTAAGGGGTAGAAAGGCAGAATTCAACAGAACATGGTAAGAACTGATTGGGGGCCCAATAACTTAATTTTCTGTTTTAAACCAATGATTTAATGTTAATGCCTCATCTAGTTCAGAGTCTTTGATAAACCAGTAACATGTGATTTTACATTGTGTGTAACAAGGACTGGGAAACCTGGCCACAGAGACCATAAGTCAAGTAGTTGTTTCTGTGTAGGATTTAAGTGTCTTATCTATAAAAGCAGAAGCTACTTAGTGAAGTCCTATGAGGCTTAGAGAGATCTAGATTAAACTACGTGACATAGGGACAACTGAAAAGCCTCCATAGTGTTATGATTTTGAAGAAGTATAATATGAAAGCACATACCTAATAAGTATTCCATCCCCTGAGCTGACTGAATTACTTCTGTGCATACAGAGCTACTACTGATTCCATTTAAGGTATCATTGGCCTTCTTAATGACCTACAAAGAAATGAAATCACATCACCTTACATAATCAGGAAAAGTCATTACAAAGCAGTTTACTATTAGGAGAAAACCCAACGGAAAGCTGGAAGGTGTGAAAATGCATGACTGATTGATACATGTAGATGACTATGCTGAAATAAATCTGAGAATTTAATTTTGACATTGATGAACCAAGCCTCTGGTTTTTTTGGAAGTGGAAGACAAAGGTTCTTCAGCTTAAATATTATTTTAACTTGGACAGAGATAATGATATCACTTTGTTACACCTTAAACTCAGTGACAGAAGAGGGCACCATAAGTCAAGTGAGTGGGGTCTGCTGCAATAGGTGGGGAAGAAGCTTCACTGAAGACGTGTAACTTTCCACATAGGTCCTCCTAGTGCAAGGCCATTGAGGCAGAGCTCGCCCCGAGTCCATCCAAAGCAATCAAGAAGGCGAGATGACACAAGAGGCATGCGGGCGTGTGAACACAGGCCAGTGACTCACCTCCAGAGCACTCCCCAGACACCGCTGCCATTCATACGCATACCGCTCATTCTCCTGCGAAATTCACAAAAAGAGCTGGGTCACGCGGGCAGGCCAGGGATCCTACCTGTGACTTCTGTCAGCTCAGAGTCCTGAAGACCCACTTTCATGTCTGTGAAAATCACTAATCCAAGTGCAGTTGATCTTCTGAATCCACTAATGATGACTTTTATTGATAGCTCCTGATAACTATAACTTCTAAACATACGACTTGTAAATTGGAGGGAAATGGTTTTTAGTGGATTCCCTTTGTAAATGTTGCCTCATTTGTTCCATTAACAGTGGAAGCTTCTTTAAAGGTACGCACCACGTAGGTGTCTAGCACGAGAGCCACGATCAAACCACAGCTTCCTGCTCCACAGTCAGGAAGCCATGTGTGCGAGTGAGCGCGGGTCTGACAGGATGGGGAGGAGGATGCTGAGTGTTGGCTGGAGGAGGAAGCAGCGTGGGATGAACGTTAACCGTGAGAGGATCCAGCACATCTGTCCTCTCTCTCTCTTTTGATTTTTTTTTAATGTGGGTCAGTTTTTAGAGTAGCTACAATACTGCTTCTGATTTTTTCTCTTTTTTAATGTCTTGGTTTTTTGGCCATGAGGCATGTGGAATCTTAGCTCCTTGACCAGCAACTGAATCTGTATCCCCTGCACTGGAAGGTGAAGTCCTAACCACTGGGCTTCCAGGGAAGGCCCCCTCACTCCCC